>VDFB02110024.1:0-12178 GCA_007258455.2 Sequoia sempervirens
CCATATGTTTCATTATCCCATCCTTGTCGATCCCATTAATCTATACTATTATATCTTGTGTTCCATTATCCCCTTCTATTCCCATCCCATTACTCTCTCTTATTTCACCCTATATTCCACTATCCCCTGTTGATATTGTCCCATTATCCCCTTCTAGTCTCATTCGATTATCCACTCTTCAATTGTCCTTTACACATTACCCTCATAATACTTTTTATTATTATCTCATCATTCACCCTCTAACCCATTGTCTCTTCCTAGCTAACCTTATGATCCATTCCCCCTCCTAATACAATTTTATCATATTCTAACAACTAAAAAAATATTTGAGACAAACATAAAATAATCAATAGTCTACTTCTGGAGCAACATCATGTAGTCTTGTCTTTTCATTTTAATTAATAAAGCTTTTCTTCAATTAAAATTGTTAATTGTACACTTTATAAGGATGTCTCAAATATACTAAGTACAATAATTAATGAAATTTTCATGATAGAAATTTTTTATCATAATATAAACAAAAATACCAAACCAACATCCCTTTGATTAAAATAGTTGATAACCCCTCCATGAAAGTTTGTTATAAAATATATTAAAAATAGTGAAAGTTACACAAGACCCACTACACAAATAAAATATTGACTTTAGTTACATAACTTTGTGACATCTTAACTCCTAGTCCAATGAACAAACATCAAATTTCTTTGATGCATTAGACACCAAAAATTTTGGAATAAATAAATTACATGAAAATTTAGAAAATACTAAAATGCAATTGAAAGTATTTCTATATCACTTTCTCTAAACCCATGAAAAATTAAATTAAACATTTAAATCCTTAAATTAATTTATAAAAATGATAATCATATACATATATATTATTATATTAACATCTTATTAAATTTGTATTAATATATTGCTTTTCAGTTTATAATTTAGCCGATAGGCTATATATAGTGTGAAATTACCCACCAAACAGAAGGTTCAAAAAATGTGAAATATGTCATTATGAAACATCAATAACAATTTAATGTTCAAGACATAGTAGCAATATTTATAAGAAAACCGAAACAGAAGGTTTAAAAAATGTGAAATATGTCATGTATAACAGAGTTTAAGGACCCATTATCAGTGTTACCAGCAAGGTAGAAGGATGAATCCTTCACCAAAAATAAATCAATGAGGAACAAGAGCCCCTAATAAACTCGTTAAATTATAGGTGGATTAATGGCTTTACAAATATATTGTTGTTCTAAATTCAAAGATTGATTCTTTAATAAAGTGAAAAATGCAAATAAAGTCTATCATCAGTTTCTCTTAGAACCTTCCCAAACTCGAGATGCTTCATTTTCCTAGAATAGGGCTTTTCTCTCTGCTAAAAAAATTTAGAATTAAAAAATTAAAAAATAATAAACATTCTTTCCCTCCCAGAAAATATAGGTCTTATACTTAATATTTCTTTTAAATAAATCTAGAAGAAATGATTTTCACATGCAAATTTATCCAAGAGATAAATGTTGCAGTGATTAGAGGGGTTAGTTCGAGACACAAATCAAGTGACTGTAGGTAGGTGAATTCTAGGAACAAATTAAGGACTGCAGAGGGTTTTAACCAGAAAAAGTCACCAAAAAATTGGGACTCCAGTGAAAAGATATTGAAAACATAAGCAAAAGCTTGTAAGAGATGCTTCATTTTCCTAGAATAGGGATTTTCTTTCTTTTTTTTTTTTTTTAGACTGCAGGAATCGGGTAGCACGACCCCCTATAAACTGCAGTGCGCCTGGTAAACTTTTTAACGTGACTGGTGGCGCTAGCGCTACACGCCCTCCGGTACCACGGGGGTGGGGGAGACTAGACCTCGTGACCAACCTCCTGCAACAGGAAAGATTTAGCCAACCGAGCTAGGACCCCAACCCCTAGGGCTTTTCTCTCTGCTAAAAAAATTTAGAATTAAAAAATTAAAAAATAATAAACATTCTTTCCCTCCGAGAAAATCTAGGTCTTATACTTAATATTTCTTTTAAATAAACCTAGAAGAAATGATTTTCACATGCAAATTTATCCAAGAGATAAATGTGGCAATGATCAGATGGGTGAATTCAAGACGCAAATCAAGTGACTGCAGGTAGGTGAATTCTGGGAACAAATTAAGGACTGCAGAGGGTTTTAAGCAAAAATAGTCACCAAAAAATTGGGACTCCAGTGAAAAGATATTGAAAACATAAGGAAAAGCTTGTAAGAATGATACCATGGTTTTGATACTCAATCATTATATTTATTGATACCTTAAATAGTATTTTGCATTTTGAGCTAAAGGCCTTGCATTTTTTAGCGGCATGCTTCCACACCACTTGTTATGTTCTAGAAAGTACTCTGCATTTCTTAAATTAATTTAGATTACTAAGAGCTAATTTTATGCCAGAAAAAATGACTGTAGGGTGGTCATATACAAACAATATAGGTCTAATCAAAAGTTACCAGTTAACTTATGCCCCAACCCTAGATACGCATCTCCAGCATCAAAAACACTTCCCCATCTTCAAGACATGAAATGCTATATTTCCAGATGTAAGGAGGCTCCAGCTGGCATATTCATAGGTATCATGTAAACATTCCTCAATATTGGGAAACATCCTTTAGATGTTTAAATATGTTCTATTAATTACATGGATGTTGTTCTCTTCTATTAATAACCGGTTGAGGAGAGTTAAAAGAAACAAAGAAAAAATTTTGTTGAAGTCACATGTAGATTGAACGCAGTCCCAACAGCACCCAACAGGGACTGAACAGGATCAAACATAGTCCCAATTGCACCCAGTAGGTATTGAATTATGGTGGGCCCTCTCTGTGAGCATTTTTCTCACTATCTGGGCTCTGGCCCTGTGGGCATTACTTTATTTATTTTCCAGAGCAAGTTGAAACTAAACAGTGTTGATAGTTCCATTGTGTGAAGTAGAAATAATGTGCTAAAAATTAAACTCTTGTTACTGCTGATAGAATTGCTGAATTCCTGGAGCTTTCCTCATCTTCTTGCATCTTATTTAGATCTAATTTTTCCATGTCTTGTCAATGTTGTCAGAGGTAATAGAATAAGTCTGTTGCCTATAAGTTAAGAGTTCATAGAAAGCTATTATATATTTATTGCAAACTGTCCTCATTTTTATCCTTCACTCAATATTGTTTGGGATCTCCTTGCAGATTAATGGAATTGCCCCCATAATCCAGGTTCCAGCCAACAACAAACTACATGCTTGCGAGAGCTGCTACATGTATATAAGATACAGTCTGGACCATCTATACACAGAAATAATTTATCACACAGATCCAACATTTAATCCATTGTTTACTATTGCCCACAAATATACTATTTAAAAAGTCCTGCCTCCATTGTCTCATACAATACTATGTAAAAAAATGCTACCTACATTGTCTCATACAATACTATGTAAACAGTGTTGCCTCCATTGTCTCATAAACAGAGATATTTTTATTTGTTTCATATACTTGTAATTAGTACAGAAGACCAAAAGTTACTTCATAACTGTGTCCATTTCCTGAACTCACCTTGCAGTGATTGACACTTCACTTTTTCAAAAATATGTAGATACATGAATGTGTACATCTTTTGAGCTTGAATCACTTATTCAGTTATTCTTTATTGGCAATTAAAATTAAGAATTACAGCTTCTGATGATATTGGAGTATAAAATAATTTCTGAGTCAAGAGATTGATAACATATTCTATTGCAGCTGTGTCAGAAATGGGGTCTGCCATTCTCTCCTCTCTCTCTAAGTGGTATATTTTGTTACTTTCTTATGCATTTGAATTTGTACTTGCTTACGTGCATTTAAATTCAGGAAAATCATATTTACTAATAATATATCGTTTGAAGTTATAGTGAGAACATGCATATCTAAAACAAGGTAGAAACAAAGCTAAGAACTACCACTGGAGCTATAATCATCTCTACAAGTGCAAAATCTTGATATTTGAGTCATGTCTTAAAACATTTCTAGATATAGCAGAACACACAGACTCGACAATGCTCAGCAAATTATATTAAACTATCAGCGCATTCCTTGCAGCTCCCCTGGCTGCAAGCGCTAGTTATCTTCTTTGCTATTGAATCATCTTTCTTGCTATCAAATCATCTTCCTTACTATCAAATATGTTATTATTATTTTTAATGATCGAATGTTTAGATTATTATTTATAAAATAATATTGCAAGATGAAAAAAGACTCCTAAAATCTACACAAGACTAAAACCCGGACATAAAAAACATAGAAACACCTAGGTACTAGATACATTACTCACTTTTTCCAGGATACATTACAAATACAAGAAAATACGAAGTATATTAGAACAGAAACAAATAATGGTATATTACACGGGGCACACGGTAGCTTTTTGAAGCTGACAGGCGTATAAAAAAGCAAGTCCACGAAATGTCGGCCATGTGTACTACAATGGGGTTGGAATCCACGCAATTCCTACCGACAACGGATGAAAACACACATAATTGATGATCGATTTAGTCGTGACAGCCGTTTTCTATGACAAATTGGCATAAAGTAGGCACCTACCTAGTGCCCACATGTTTTTTTCTGCTTGACTTACGTTAGTTTAGGACATATACAATAAATATATTAAGTAAATATTTACAACTACTGAGTGGATAGTTTAAAGGTAGAGACTGTGACAGTGTCTGGTAACCACCAAAGATACTCTGCATTGCTCTTGTATTCACAAGTCTCAAGTTCTTCCGGATGTGTTTTTACATATTCCCTGAAGTCGGCGGGTCCCCCCAATGCCCCCATGTTGTCTGCACATATTCCGCTGCCATTGCCCACCAGCACATTTTCCTTCAGTAGAAAATAGTCTGGCATATAGCGATCTTTCCAGTGGTCCAGGAAAACGAAATCAAAGTGAGAGGCATTCATCTTCTCTAGAAATTGCTTGGCTACGTCAAGATGCTCGTTGAATTTTCCTTCCACCACATCCACTTTGAACGACAGCCCTGCCAAACACACACTTTTTCAATATAAGTTTACAATTTGGAGTGTACCAAATTGAATGTAAGAGCAGCTGTCTAAGAAAACTGTATTTTTAATGAAATAGGTGCCAAAGTCAAGGCAAATTAGGCCAAGCTTAAGATATCTAAGTCTATATAATTGAAATGAAGTTGAACAAATTAAATTCCCTGCAACATCATTAAAAGAGTGATGCAGGAAAGACTAAAGCATCATCAGTGGGAGGTGGGTCTGGTCTTTATGATTCATCCTCACTATAATGAATCATCTTAGCTTCTCTTCATCATCATTATAATTTAACAGTTAAATTATTATATTTTAAATAAAATGATTCTTTAGTCAATAGTTTTAACTTTATTATTAAGAAAAATATTTTAATTGTTTTTAAACATCATTTAATGATTAATTGTAAATTTATATGAAATTACAAGATATCATATTTTAAATATAAGTAATAAGAAAATTCATCAAGTGGTACAAAAGATTCCAGATCTAAGTTCATTTATTTCTCTCTTTAAAAATTATAATAATTTTTGAATGAAGAATAAAGACAATAACCAAAAAGTAGTAAAATCATAAAAAGGATGATGAGCATTTTTTACTGTTGAAAGTTTGAAACTATCAAGACACTAATGGAACTTATCTTCTTCAGCAGATTAAGGAGGATTTTATTAAATAATGTTTACTAATAGATATTGTTATGAGAATACAAAGGTTCAAGTCTGTAGAACTTTTCATGACTAAGGGTGGGTCTCATAGAGGAGGGTTTCCTAAAAACTTTCAGTAGGTTAAGGAGGATTTTATTAAATAATGTTTACTAATAGATATTGTTATGAGAATACAAATGTTCAAGTCTGTAGAACTTTTCATGACTAAGGGTGGGTCTCATAGAGGGGGGTTTCCTAAAAACTTTCAGTAGGTGCTGCTGAGAGTTTTTAGGATTATTTTAAAGTGGGTGGTCCCATGATTTTTGTAGCATAGTTTAAGTTCTTATATTTATGGAATTGGTGGTCTTATGAATTTTATTATTTTGCATATTCAATTCAGCAGCTTAAATAAACACTAAATGATAATAAAAAAATTGGTGAGAATTTTAAAACTTCATATGATTGACAAGAGGCAGAAAAAAGCCTAAGTTTACATCACTTAAGTTTTTGAATAAAAAAGTAAAGACTGCTATTGTTGAGGAAAAGATTCTAATTAATCCCGAAGCATTTTTTTTTTGCTTCATAAGACCCCTTGCTCCTTCAAAATAGATCCCAAAACCTCCCATGAGAGCTCATCCTAATTAGGATTGGAAGCTAAGAATTTCTATTTCTCACTGGAGCATTCTACCACTGAACTACTGAGCTCACCCTAATTAAGATTGGAAGCTAAGACTTTCTATTTCTCACTGGAGCATTCTACCACTGAACTACTGACCCGTTTGTGACTTATTCATCTTTGATCCGAATTTCATTTATTTCCAACAAAATCAACCTCATAGCTGAGAAAGAGAAGACACAGTGGAGGAGGATGGGGGCAAGAGGCTGTGAGAGAACACAAAAGGAGGATCGTGGCCAGAGGAAGCTACCCAACACTACTGTGGCTACACTGTTGAGAATTATGACTGCAGATTCAACTTTGGCCTCTATAAGGGAAATGTGCAACTGTATGTACTTTGCATTTATCAGCACTTAGGACTTATTTTTCATCTCTCAACATCCCAGATCACACAGATACAGACACTCTGTGATCTATTTAAGATGAGTATACACAATTTCTATAATTAGAAGTGATACCTGCGTGCTCGATAATTTGCCTGGCAATGTTGCAATTGTCTGCGCTCATCTCAAAAGCCAGGAGCTTACTACCCTCCTTGTGCAGCTGCGAAGCAATCCTGACAGCAGAATAGCCACAGTATGTCCCGATCTCAAGAACCACTCTTGGATTATGTTTCTGAAGGGCCTTATCTAAAATGGGTCCCTTGTCGTCCCCAATGTTCATTAACCAGCTAGAGGTCTTTGCATAAGTGTCTATTACATTTAAGACGGAGAGGGGATTGCCCTTTTCAGCTTTTTTGACGACATGGTCTAGTAAAGCTCTCTCTCGGCCGTCCCCTGCTTGACCGGTGACAGCAATCTCCTTCATGTTCATCACTCCTTTTAGAAAGGAAAAGGCCGTCGACAGAGCAGCGAGAGCCATGTTGAACTGTGATGAAAGTGTTAGTGTTGGGAAACTACTCATCTATAAAGAACAATATACTCCATAACACTGGACTAAACTAGAGTATTCCTCTTGGTTAAAACAAGAAAACGATAAACCATACTGTCAATTCTTGAAACTCTGATTAGTTACCCTCCTAGAGAATATTAGGAAAACTTTGCTGCTGTGAAAATTCCGTCGCCCATGACTAAAGACCAAACGTAAATAATTCATCAAAAATCGTTGTCTTTTATGTGCATTTTCTACGCAAATTGCGCCATTCGAAGAAGAAATGATGTAAGGAATAGCAACCACAGACGTGAGGTCTGAAAGCTCTAGAGAATTAGCTCATCACGCGTTATTGCTGAGGCATGAAAGTCTTATGAGTGGCGATTGGCATTATTTGTTGAAGACTCTCTTGTGACTCAATTTCTGTTTAAATTTGATGGCCGTATGGACGTATTTAAGTACATTAGATTTAAGTTTCAATAAAATTTTAAAAAGATTCAATCACATGAAATAGGAGGGAAAGGGAGACTCTATATTGATTAGTTAGGATTTTATAGGGTTATATTTATATATAAATTTAGTTTATGATTTAAAGTTTTTTTAATAAATAGTGTATATATTATTATTTCTAATATACTGTTACATATATTAAAAAAAGGTGGGTGGAAATAATCACATTCTTAAAGTTCAAAAAAGGTTATAGTCTAAAGCATAAAACATCATAACAAAATAAACAAGTTGTTAAGAAGTGAGTGTAAGAGTAGAGGGGTGAGGAGGTGGATCCTAGTCATCCAATGTGCTACATACATCAATATTGTCTGAAGTGTCCATGGGAGAGTCCCATCCATTAGTATTATCTTTAAAATTGTTGTCTTGGTTATCTTCATTAGCATCATGAGTAGAAGAAATAGCAAGACCTAGATGGCAAACCTTGCCAAAATCTAGGTAGCCTATTGTACAAGAGGAGATTGATACCCTCAAGATGAAGAGGTCTCAAGGAGCAAATGGTCGCCAACTACCTCAAAGATCAAAGCTCGGGTGATGGGATAAAATAATAAATTTTGTTTATTTATATTTTATGCAAAAATAAAATGAGAGTTTCAAAAACTAAAAGAGTAGGTTACAATGGTCTTCTGGACAAATTGACAAGCCCTCAACCAAGGATGATTACACAACATGCATATGTCCCTGTGATTTGCTAGCATCTCGTATGGACTAAAAGTTGAGACTATCACTAAATATTACTAAGGACCTACTAACACTCTGATAACATAACTCGTAGATTCATAAAATGAATAGATAATAACATAGTTTAAAATAGACAAAATGGAAAATAAATGATAAAACAAGAAAATACTCACAAAAATTATGAGAATGAAACATCCAACAAAGATACACTTTTAATATTTGCACACATAAGGAAGTAAGAAAATACTCCAAGAAGTCCGAGAATGAAGCATCCAACATATATACACTTTTAACATCTGCACACATAAGAATGAGAAAATAGGTTGGAGTTGTTTAAGTGCTTGCCTTAGTCAAACCCTTGTGTTGTTTCCACCTCCATGGACAACCAAATATGATCGAGATAAAACAAACAAGACAAAGAAAAGATAGAAGTGCTAGAATAATATGCTAACAAAATCAAGAGACAATGTAATAAAAAGACTATGGTTGTACCTTCCTTTAGCAAGTGAGAATACCAAATGGAAGAAGCTACAATCTCTAAGTTTGAGGGTGATATGCCAATAGTTCCAAAAATTCAACATAGAGAGCAAGAATACAATGGAGGTGGTAAAGAAGAGTGAAGAAAGTGCAAGAGAGATTGAAAGAGCTTGACAATGTGAGAAAGATTAATTTAAAATGGAACAGATGGCAAAATTGCTTAAAAATGAAGATTTTTGAGAGCTATATGTATGCAAAGGGTCATTCCAGCACATCTACGAACTAGCAGAGGTGTTACAATCACAAATAGGTAGGAATTGTAATGTCCAAACATCTATTATAGTTTGGAATATTTTTGGGAATGTGTGTTCGTCTACAACATAAACTCACCTTAATAGTAAAAAAAGAACAATTTAAGAAAATTAAATTAAGGATATTATATTATTGTCTTTAATTTATCTAAAAGGGAGGCTTATGGAATGCAAAATTGCATAGGATGCAATTTATGACATTACATTTTTCCCCCAAATTTTCAAGCATATATATTCTAGTAGGTGTGAGCTAAAGTAGAGAGAGGTTGACGAGAATATACACATGATGAAGAGGACGAAGGTCCTTGATTTGGTATATGCAATTATTGAGATGAGCCAGGACACAAAGAGGAAACAGGTCTTCTATCCTACAAAGCTGATTGCAAATTCACCACAAACATGTTAGTTGTAGACAAACACACTATCTAGACAAAAAAGTGAAAAATTATAGACATGAATTTGATCAAATATAAAGACAAGTGAGAAATATGGCTATAATGTTGTATTATACTAGAGACCATATGGCAAGCTGATAGGTCTATGACTATTACAAACTGTTGCAGAATAGTCATGAAAAAGACAAGTCTTGTTAGGTTTCCCCTAAGCTAGATGATGAGATCGAGGTAAAAGAATTTAAGCAGATAGTCAAGTTGCCCTTGAGCTAGATGAGATCATAAGACATCAAGATACTTAAGACATATTTTTGAAAAATAATAATAACTTAATATGATAGCCCCCCCTTAGAATGATATGTGCTACTCAAAGGAGGAAAAGTCAGTCTATGGAGAAGATAGACAAATAGAGAGATGTTGTTTCATGACATATATAGCAAGATGTATCCATCAAATTTTATTGCACTAGGGATAACACATAGAATCCACAACATCAAAAAAATAAGAGATAAAGAGATTAGAAGCATAAGGGGATCTAAGTATTCAGTGTCATAACTTATCATAAATATATAGAGTGTAAATTATATGAATTTTCATCACACCCCAAATAGACCGGAATGAGAAAAAGAGCACATGAAGACAAATAAAATATGAGTCAAGATGGAAGAGGCCTAAATGACCTAATGCTTTGAAGAAGGATGAAACATAATGTAAAAAATAAATTAATTTACAAAAAATAGAAGGATGAAACATATATAGAAGTCACAATAGATTTTCTCTCTTGTATCCAAGTACCTCCAAGGTTATCAAGGGTCCTCTAGGAGAGAGCACAAACATAAACAAACAAGTACGAGGGAACACAAACAAACAAATAAACCTAATATAAAGATAAGAAGAGGTATTTCTCTAGTCAAGCACCTCTAACAAGTCATTTTGCTCCTAATATAGATCATCGTAAGGGGAGGGAAGATGAGCTTGTAGAGGGAGGACAACGAGAGCAATGTTGGGAAATCACCTATAGCAAGATCCAAGGAGGAGGTTGCATCAATGTCCCCATTGATGAGCTCCTACAAGGTTAGCATCACTAATATAGAAAAGATGAATGACAGAGTCGGAATATCCTCCAATGATTCAAACATGCTTTTCTCTAGAGTGGAGTGCAGTGATTGAACAAGATGAGGTTGAGAAATCAAGGGGCCATTGCTGACCTCCAAAAGAGGGGAAATGAAAAACTCTAGGGAAGAAGGAGATTCTACCATCATAATAATGGAATAGACAAGATTAGGGTGAGATGAAGAAGATGAAGAAGGTTTTTTATGACCATCCTTCAAAGTGAGGATGTGTTTTAATTCACACTTAAGAGGAGGATGCAAGATCCTCACATCAGAAGTGGAAGGAACAAAGAAAATAGAGGAAGTTGCAATAGATATAACCTTTAACATGAGACATATCCACAAGCTCAGAAAAGGAGGAAGGTTAGGTATAGAATTGATCAAGGGAGGTTTCGAAGAGGAAGTAATGTATACTTGTATCCGCTTAGGGCAAGGTTCATTAGGATCCATCAAGGAAATAGGAAGAAAAACTAAAGAAATGGGAATAGAAACATGAATGAGAATAGCATCAAAGACAAAGATAGAAGTCTCACCCTCAGTATTTCACAAGGTATCACTCTCCAGTGCCAATACCCATTGCCGACGCTTACACTCATGCACAAGTTAGTTTCGATGGTTATTAAAACTAGGAATAGAGGCCTAAGAAGACTCTGAGGTCTCCTGCTCCACTAAAAAAGTAGCCTTCAAAGTCATTATCAATAAAAGGATAGGCTCTTGAAGAGGGATAAGAGGGGCCACATAAACAAATACCTAGGTCTTTACCATGGTCTCCTTTCCTTTCTCTACTTTGGAAGCAAGTGGAGGAATAGGAGGCCTCAAGGGCCAAGATGAAAAAGAAACACAAGAATAAATAACTCTAGTTGTATGTTTTCCTGTACCATACAAGATAGGGTGAGGGATTGTAGGAAAAAATAGGAGATGGAAAACTTGAGGCTTAGATTTCAACAACATAGGTGTCTTTCCTTTTCTTGTGCTAGGCATAGTAGAAGGAACTGAAGACACTATTAGAGGTTGTGAAATTGCTACAAAAGAAGGTCTATCCATGGGAGCATGCTTGTTTGTAGCCTTTGAGGAGGAAGGCATAGAGTACAAAGCATAATGTTGCACATGCATAGATTCCTTCATGGAGATAACATGAGAAGAAGGGGGGATACAACATTAGGGGCCACAACTCTAGTCTTATACCTAAAGTAAGCCCTATAAAATAAGTCTCCATGGGATGGTAAAGGTCCAACAAGAGTAGACCAAAAATGGTCTAATAAAAATCTCCCATGTGACACTAGGGATTTGTATCCAATATCATGGAAAATATGCACTATGTCATCATGAGGGAACTTCAAACATTTGTGGACTATTGATGCAATTGGATTCATGGAGGCTAGCCATGGAATGGCTAGTCTCACTTTGAGTAACTCAGATTCGAGAATCACAACAAAAGGAAAATCCATAGACTTAGGTCCAACCAAGACCAT
>VDFB02110026.1:0-44367 GCA_007258455.2 Sequoia sempervirens
TCAACCCACTACTCTTTGGTGCGACAATCAGAGTGCCATTCATATCTCTCACAACCCAGTGGAGCATCAACGTACTAAGCATATTGAGATACACATGCACTTCATTAGGAAGCTCATCCAAGATGGTGTTCTCAGCTTGGAGTATTTTCCTACGCATTAGCAGGTGTTTCAAACATCTTCACTAAACCTTTGGCATCACCTCATTACCCCGGCCATGCATCGATGCTTGAGGTGAAGGAATTCTTCATTGGGGGGTCTTGAGGAGTCCTCCATTTTTTTTTAGCCTTCTTTGTAGATTTTTCTCTCTTTTGGAGAGGAGTTTTCTCCCACAGGGTTTTTCTCCTTTTCTCTGCTTATGAGAGTTTTTTGTTTTGTACATGGGTACCTCATCAGGCCTAGTTTTCGAGACCCATCTTTTGCATGTATGCATTGATTTGTACCTCCCTAAGTTGCACTTAAGGGGGGGTGTTGGTGTGAATAAGTCTTGTACTTAGTTTATTCCTTTACTAGGGACTTAGGGGACTTAATTCACATGTTAAGTTTACTTAGTATATTAGTTGTCATATCTAGATAAGTATTAGTTGTCTTATCTAGAATTTCCACCTTCCTAGGTAGTTATGAGTTAGTTGTCTCATGTGATAGGATTAAGACACTTGTCATGATCTTGTCCTATCCTATCTCTCATCCTTGCCTTTATAAGCAAGGCATCTCTAGCATATTTTGTATTGCATAGCATTGTATTGTATTGCATTGATCATATTGTATCATATTGCAATCTTTGTTTGGTGGAATAGCATCTTCCATTGTTGCTTCTCTCTATCTCTTATGGAGGTTCTTTGGTGTTGCAGATTGAAGATCATTCATGATAGCATTCTTCCATATAAATGATAATAAGAATCATATATAGCTCTTCTAAGCTTCATTGGAAATAGATATACAACTGGTCTTGATGTCACCGCAATGGTGCATACATTTTGGATGTCCTCACTCCATGGTGCATACACTCCAGCTATCCCCAATACTAGCGCAAACATTCACAAACCTCGACTACCAACTAATGAGGAGAAGCATCACTCAAGAACTTTTCCACCAACCACAAACTCAAATGTGGTCCCCCGCACATTTATCAATGGATAGATGGCCCTACCCTTCAAAGAAGTGTTTGGTTGGTAAACCTCATAACAATAGCCTATCTGAGCTTAGTGTTTTGTCCTACAAACCAAAACCTAATCATACGGTCGTTTCCCCTATGAGTATAAAAATATTGAACTAGAATGAAAAAAGGAATATAGTGAACTGACAGTGTAACCAGTGGCTACTTACACTACTTTGGCCAAAGTATTCTCACCCAGTACTTCAAGTGATAGTCTTCCTATTTACATACACTGTCATAGCTTGGTTTGGATCATAACCAGTCGTATACTAAGCTTAGGTGATTTCCTTCCATAGATAATCCTAACCTCAAAAATAACCTATTCCCCTTTCCCAAATTATAATGGTATCTCTACCAATAAAGTATAATGATAATTTACCTCCCCTTTAATGGATATTCTAATCCCTAGGTATAACATACAAGATTTCCTAGTCTACACATTAACTTTGCATAAACAACTTAACAAGCTATTCCCTTCAATGGACAGTCTAGTTCCAAGATTAACAACTATTCCCTTCAAAGGATAGTCTAGTTCCAAGATTAACCTTATAATCTAAAGCATAGCTACATAAGCTTCATCTTATCATAGAATAAATAATCATTAATATATCACATCAATAAGTGATTCTCATCAAGAGTATAGTCACTTAAATAAATGACCTCAATCGAAGATTGATCATATCAATAGACGATTCTATTGGAGAGTGTAATCTCCTTAGTAAAAAGGGTTATTCAAAGAGTAAGTCTTCTCAACAATATGACTTCATATCAAGAGTATAAAAAAACCAGTTAGGTAACAACTTTAACCCAATAGGTAATCCCACCTATGGTTTCATACAAATAGTACTTTATAAACTCATGTGATCTATTTAACCACATAGGTGAGTCTCAACCTTGGTATACCCTAATCCCGAATATACTCTATAATCAACAATCAGTCAAATTGTATAGGTTAATCTAAACCTATGTGCTATAAACAAGCTCAACTACATAACCCATCCAAGTAGGTTATTCTCAACTTATTGGTTCCAATTGGTAATCAAATAAATATCCCATCCTAGTAGATAATTCTTATCCTAGGGTTTCAATCATTATTCAAATAGACTTCTAGACCCACATAGGTTACTCCCAACCTAGGGTTTCATTAAGTAGTAAAGCAATGATCAATTGATCTTACAAGTACAGATTAGTAATGATTCCTCCTATCATTTCTTCATACTGTTGATGTATAGCTAAAACCTATCATCCCTAAGGTTTCCTAGCATTATAAGTTAACATTGTCAAGTTGCTTCATGACATTGACACATATCACATTATACATGAAACATAATCTATATATGTATAGAAACATCATATGAGTTCCCAAATAAGCTATATAAGAGTATTCATCACTCCTTTAAGCTATTCGCTAGATCTAGTATATAATATTATTGATAGTCAATCACTCCTTATTATGGAGTATGTAAACACTTACAAGGAAATCATAACAACAAGATTATTTTCCTTTCCTATAAGAAAATAGAATATAACTCTATTTCAAGCATCTTGATGCAATTTAGCAAATGCAATCAAAATAGTAATCTTTCAAATTTAAAGATAAAATAGAATAAGATAGAACTCCATGCTTGTCAAATGCTTAATTCCAATTGACTATAGGGCTGCACAAGCTTCTCCTCTTGCTAACAACTTACAAATCAACTTTCCTTCACTTAATCTCACTTTAACTCACTCACCAAAGACTCTCAGCAAAAATAATAATCTCACAATTGAAAACTACAACAAAATGACAGCGTACTGTTGCATATGGAAAAGTATGAATAATGGGGTATGATCAACCCAAGAATCAACTCTACAAGGCTACAAATAAGGTTCAAATCTTGACACTTCTCATTCACTACAAATCGACTCAACTTATATGAAGAAAGGTGGTGATTTTATATGACGATAGTCACTATTTTATCACAACAAACTAATCTATTGATCAACACAGCAGGTTGACATATTCAAAAAGGCACATGTTAAAACACAACTATTTGATTCTAGGCATAATAGAAGATTCAGCCATTTCATATTATGGCATCAAGTTTACATATTTTCCCTATTTACAAGGTCGTGGTGTAGCATTTAAGAAATGATCTAAACTTTCACATAGGTTGACTTGGTCTATGCCAAAACATTAGACACATACCCAAATGGATTGACCTCACTTTAAACTATACTATGCACTGGTTTGAGACACCTTGAATAGTTCTCATTCACTAAAATATAGGTTAAAGACTCCTCCTTGTATACAGCAACTCATATGCCACCTATTCTAAATTGATTTAGTATTTATTTGCAGCGCTGGCTTACTTCATACGTTATGTGTATAATGCACTTTATCTTAGAAATTAACTAGAAATCACACTAATAAATAAGATATATATTTTCTTGAATTACATTGATGTAGTGATTTTAACAGAATAATCAGAGAGACTGTGAAGGAAGCGATTCCTCGGCCTCTACTGGACCTGAGAGTGAAAACATGGGCGAAATTTTTTGATGAAGCTGTGGGATTCACACTCAATCCTCCCTTCAATCCTTACATTAGTTCTGTGAATTATGTACTTGCTATGTATGTTGTTCCATACATGGGACTTACAGCTTATGTTGGCTCCAACCCTAATATAACCTCAGAAGCTGGAAAGAGAGTAAAGCTTTGAAACTTTTTCTATACTACTTCATTTACATCAACTATGAAAAAATCATGATTACTATTGGATTATTGTATTGGTGTGGGTGCAGCTGTTAGCAGGTCTACTGGGAGTGGAAGCTGGGCAGGATGCAGTGATACGTTACTGGCTGTACGAGAGGGCAGAGCACAAGGTTTATCCATATGACTTCACTGTTGCAAACTTCACAGCCCGCATCTCCAACCTTAGAAACTGTCTGGGTAAGACAGGAATTGTGGACGAAGGAATCATAGTCCCCCCAGAACTTGGTGCTGAAGGAAGAGTGAGTGGTAACATTCTGTCTGCAGATGTTAACTCGTTGTCTTACAGCAGAACTCCCCAGCAGACCTTGAGGGTTTTGTATAACACGGGAAATGAATCCATACCAGGTGGGTTTTACCCAGATGGAGCCAATGGGGATATTGCACGCAGCTATCTGCACAGCATTGACACTTTAGGTTACTCATCACTTTAGGTTACTCATAGGTGTACGTAGAGTTGGAGAACCATAGAAACTACTTCTCTGTTAAACAACTATATGTGGAAAATAAAGAAATAAATAAAGACATCTAGCTGGAGGAGTATCTAAATTAGACATTTCTTCCTGGTTTACTCTTTGAAAGAGGCCGTTGTTTGTTTTAGAATAACTCTTCCCAGCTGTATTACAGCTTATATAATTTAATATGGAATGAAATGGTTTGCAAGCATATCACTGAGAAAAAAGGTCGTTACGCATGTTTTGTTTTGTTTTATTAGTGTGATTTCAGATGAGTCACATAGCTTCTGGTTATATTATTTAGAGGAAAAATTAGAAATAATAAAATAATTAAAAATTATTTAGTTAGTGATGATAAGGGGAAAATGATGAATTAACTAAATAATTAAAAAATATTTAATTAAAGTGGGAAATGTGTTAGCTTAATCAAATAGTTAAAAATTATTTCATTAATGGTGTTGAAGGGTTTGATGAGTGATGATGATGGGAAATGATGTTGGATTTAGAAGAAATGTTTTTAGACATTTTCAAGTGTCTACAGTAGTGTCACCAAAGTCATGACGTGTACAATAATTTCCATGGATTTTGCCAAAATATTTTGTGTTTTGGAGTGATCTAGACATCTCAAGTAAATCCATTAAAAAAAATTGTCTAGCACTCTTGATTTGATCACATAATTGGTGATTTTTAGCCTTAATGATCTCCTTTGGGTAAAATTCAAATTCAATGGATATTGGTTATTCAAAAGATAGAATTTACAATATCTATGTATCTTTCATCATTAGTAATTGTACTCACTCTGTATTGTTGGAAACTAATCTATGTGTCAAACTTTGTCATAGTTTGAGATAGTCCTTATCCTCTAGCAAGTTTCATGGGTTGAGTAGCTAATCAAAATCCTACAATATATCCATCTCCTTTCCTCATCTATATCCAAGTTTACTTTGCGTTAATAATGATTTAACAACATCTAGAATACTAGAAAACACTTTACTTAGGATATAATTCTTGAATTTCTCGATTTCCCTTACCAACATGAATCTATGTTTCCATGTATGTGTGAAAACCATAGTGTTCTTCTCAATAAAATTTCAAAGTTTTCACCTCAAGTGAATAAACCATGTGATGTCATAACATAGCAATAATTTTTTTCTTTTCCATATGTAAATTACATGCACATTTGAAATAGACTCTAATTCAACTTCCATTTCATTTCATTGTAATTTCACAATTATTTCCATAACATAGATTTCATATTGCATAAACTCAAGTTTATCATTCATGATAGCATTCTTCCATATAAATGATAATAAGAAACATACATAGCTCTTCTAAGCTTCATTGGAAATAGATATACAACTGGTCTTGATGTCACCGCAATGGTGCATACATTTTGGATGTCCTCACTCCATGGTGCATACACTCCAGCTATCCCCAATACTAGCGCAAACATCCTCAAACCTCGACTGCCAACTAATGAGGAGAAGCATCACTCAAGCACTTTTCCACCAACCACAAACTCAAATGTGGTCCCCCGCACATTTATCAATGAATAGATGGCCCTACCCTTCAAAGAAGTGTTTGGTTGGTAAACCTCATAACAATAGCCTATCTAAGCTTAGTGTTTTTTCCTACAAACCATAACCTAATCATATGGTCGTTTCCCCTATGAGTATGAAAATATTGAGCTAGAATGAAAAAAGGAATATAGTGAACTGACAGTGTAACCAGTGGCTACTTACACTACTTTGGCCAAAGTATTCTCACCCAGTACTTCAAGTGATAGTCTTCCTATTTACATACACTACCATAGCTAGGTTTGGATCATAACCAGTCGTATACTAAGCTTAGGTGATTTCCTTCCATAGATAATCCTAACCTCAAAAATAGCCTATTCCCCTTTCCCAAATTATAATGGTATCTCTACCAATAAAGTATAATGATAAATTACCTCCCCTTCAATGGATATTCTAATCCCTAGGTATAACATACAAGATTTCCTAGTCTACACATTAACTTTGCATAAACAACTTAACAAGCTATTCCCTTCAATGGACAGTCTAGTTCCAAGATTAACAACTATTCCCTTCAAAGGATAGTCTAGTTCTAAGATTAACCTTATAATCTAAAGCATAGCTACATAAGCTTCATATTATCATAGAATAAATAATCATTAATATATCACATCAATAAATGATTATCGTCAAGAGTATAGTCACTTAAATAAATGACCTCAATTGAAGATTGATCATATCAATAGATGATTCTATTGGAGAGTGTAATCTCCTTAGTAAAAAGGGTTATTCAAAGAGTAAGTCTTCTCAACAATATGACTTCATATCAAGAGTATAAAAAAACCAATTAGGTAACAACTTTAACCCAATAGGTAATCCCACCTATGGTTTCATACAAATAGTACTTCATAAACTCATGTGATCTATTTAACCACATAGGTGAGTCTCAACCTTGGTATACCCTAATCCCAATATAATCTATAATCAACAATCAGTCAAATTGTATAGGTTAATCTAAACCTATGTGCTATAAACAAGCTCAACTACATAACCCATCCAAGTAGGTTATTCTCAACTTATTGGTTCCAATGGGTAATCAAATAAATATCCCATCCTAGTAGATAATTCTTATCCTAGGGTTTCAATCATTATTCAAATAGACTTCTAGACCCACATAGGTTACTCCCAACCTAGGGTTTCATTAAGTAGTAAAGAATGATCAAGTGATCATACAAGTACAGATTAGTAATGATTCCTCCTATCATTTCTTCATACTGTTGATGTATAGCTAAAACCTATCATCCCTAAGGTTTCCTAGCATTATAAGTTAACATTGTCAAGTTGCTTCATGACATTGACACATATCACATTATACATGAAACATAATCTATATATGTATAGAAACATCATATGAGTTCCCAAATAAGCTATATAAGAGTATTCATCACTCCCTTAAGCTATTCGCTAGATCTAGTATATAATATTATTGATAGTCAATCACTCCTTATTATGGAGTATGTAAACACTTACAAGGAAATCATAACAACAAGATTATTTTCCTTTCCTATAAGAAAATAGAATATAACTCTATTTCAAGCATCTTGATGCAATTTAGCAAATGCAATCAAAATAGTAATCTTTCAAATTTAAAGATAAAATAGAATAAGATAGAACTCCATGCTTGTCAAATGCTTAATTCCAATTGACTATAGGGCTGCACAAGCTTCTCCTCTTGCTAACAACTTACAAATCAACTTTCCTTCACTTAATCTCACTTTAACTCACTCACCAAAGACTCTCAGCAAAAATAATAATCTCACAATTGAAAACTACAACAAAATGACAGCGTACTGTTGCATATGGAAAAGTATGAATAATGGGGTATGATCAACCCAAGAATCAACTCTACAAGGCTACAAATAAGGTTCAAATCTTGACACTTCTCATTCACTACAAATCGACTCAACTTATATGAAGAAAGGTGGTGATTTTATATGAGGATAGTCACTATTTTATCACAACAAACTGATCTATTGATCAACACAGCAGGTTGACATATTCAAAAAGGCACATGTGAAAACACAGCTATTTGATTCCAGGCATAATAGAACATTCATCCATTTCATATTATGGTGTCAAGTTTACATATTTTCCCTATTTACAAGGCCGTGGTTTAGCATTTAAGAAATGGTCTAAACTTACTTGGTTGACTTGGTCTATGCCAAAACATTAGACACATACCCAAATGGATTGACCTCACTTTAAACTATACTATGCACTGGTTTGAGACACCTTGAATAGTTCTCATTCACTAAAATATAGGTTAAAGACTCCCCTTGTATACAGCAACTCATATGCCACCTATTCTAAATTGATTTAGTATTTATTTGCAGCGCTGGCTTACTTCATACGTTATGTGTATAATGCACTTTATCTTAGAAATTAACTAGAAATCACACTAATAAATAAGATATATATTTTCTTGAATTACATTGATGTAGTGATTTTAACAGAATAATCAGAGAGACTGTGAAGGAAGCGATTCCTCGGCCTCTACTGGACCTGAGAGTGAAAACATGGGCGAAATTTTTTGATGAAGCTGTGGGATTCACACTCAATCCTCCCTTCAATCCTTACATTAGTTCTGTGAATTATGTACTTGCTATGTATGTTGTTCCATACATGGGACTTACAGCTTATGTTGGCTCCAACCCTAATATAACCTCAGAAGCTGGAAAGAGAGTAAAGCTTTGAAACTTTTTCTATACTACTTCATTTACATCAACTATGAAAAAATCATGATTACTATTGGATTATTGTATTGGTGTGGGTGCAGCTGTTAGCAGGTCTACTGGGAGTGGAAGCTGGGCAGGATGCAGTGATACGTTACTGGCTGTACGAGAGGGCAGAGCACAAGGTTTATCCATATGACTTCACTGTTGCAAACTTCACAGCCCGCATCTCCAACCTTAGAAACTGTCTGGGTAAGACAGGAATTGTGGACGAAGGAATCATAGTCCCCCCAGAACTTGGTGCTGAAGGAAGAGTGAGTGGTAACATTCTGTCTGCAGATGTTAACTCGTTGTCTTACAGCAGAACTCCCCAGCAGACCTTGAGGGTTTTGTATAACACGGGAAATGAATCCATACCAGGTGGGTTTTACCCAGATGGAGCCAATGGGGATATTGCACGCAGCTATCTGCACAGCATTGACACTTTAGGTTACTCATCACTTTAGGTTACTCATAGGTGTACGTAGAGTTGGAGAACCATAGAAACTACTTCTCTGTTAAACAACTATATGTGGAAAATAAAGAAATAAATAAAGACATCTAGCTGGAGGAGTATCTAAATTAGACATTTCTTCCTGGTTTACTCTTTGAAAGAGGCCGTTGTTTGTTTTAGAATAACTCTTCCCAGCTGTATTACAGCTTATATAATTTAATATGGAATGAAATGGTTTGCAAGCATATCACTGAGAAAAAAGTCGTTACGCATGTTTTGTTTTGTTTTATTAGTGATTTCAGATGAGTCACATAGCTTCTGGTTATATTATTTAGAGGAAAATTAGAAATAATAAAATAATTAAAAATTATTTAGTTAGTGATGATAAGGGGAAAATGATGAATTAACTAAATAATTAAAAAATATTTAATTAAAGTGGGAAATGTGTTAGCTTAATCAAATAGTTAAAAATTATTTCATTAATGGTGTTGAAGGGTTTGATGAGTGATGATGATGGGAAATGATGTTGGATTTAGAAGAAATGTTTTTAGACATTTTCAAGTGTCTACAGTAGTGTCACCAAAGTCATGACGTGTACAATAATTTCCATGGATTTTGCCAAAATATTTTGTGTTTTGGAGTGATCTAGACATCTCAAGTAAATCCATTAAAAAAAATTGTCTAGCACTCTTGATTTGATCACATAATTGGTGATTTTTAGCCTTAATGATCTCCTTTGGGTAAAATTCAAATTCAATGGATATTGGTTATTCAAAAGATAGAATTTACAATATCTATGTATCTTTCATCATTAGTAATTGTACTCACTCTGTATTGTTGGAAACTAATCTATGTGTCAAACTTTGTCATAGTTTGAGATAGTCCTTATCCTCTAGCAAGTTTCATGGGTTGAGTAGCTAATCAAAATCCTACAATATATCCATCTCCTTTCCTCATCTATATCCAAGTTTACTTTGCGTTAATAATGATTTAACAACATCTAGAATACTAGAAAACACTTTACTTAGGATATAATTCTTGAATTTCTCGATTTCCCTTACCAACATGAATCTATGTTTCCATGTATGTGTGAAAACCATAGTGTTCTTCTCAATAAAATTTCAAAGTTTTCACCTCAAGTGAATAAACCATGTGATGTCATAACATAGCAATAATTTTTTTCTTTTCCATATGTAAATTACATGCACATTTGAAATAGACTCTAATTCAACTTCCATTTCATTTCATTGTAATTTCACAATTATTTCCATAACATAGATTTCATATTGCATAAACTCAAGTTTATCATTCATGATAGCATTCTTCCATATAAATGATAATAAGAAACATACATAGCTCTTCTAAGCTTCATTGGAAATAGATATACAACTGGTCTTGATGTCACCGCAATGGTGCATACATTTTGGATGTCCTCACTCCATGGTGCATACACTCCAGCTATCCCCAATACTAGCGCAAACATCCTCAAACCTCGACTGCCAACTAATGAGGAGAAGCATCACTCAAGCACTTTTCCACCAACCACAAACTCAAATGTGGTCCCCCGCACATTTATCAATGAATAGATGGCCCTACCCTTCAAAGAAGTGTTTGGTTGGTAAACCTCATAACAATAGCCTATCTAAGCTTAGTGTTTTTTCCTACAAACCATAACCTAATCATATGGTCGTTTCCCCTATGAGTATGAAAATATTGAGCTAGAATGAAAAAAGGAATATAGTGAACTGACAGTGTAACCAGTGGCTACTTACACTACTTTGGCCAAAGTATTCTCACCCAGTACTTCAAGTGATAGTCTTCCTATTTACATACACTACCATAGCTAGGTTTGGATCATAACCAGTCGTATACTAAGCTTAGGTGATTTCCTTCCATAGATAATCCTAACCTCAAAAATAGCCTATTCCCCTTTCCCAAATTATAATGGTATCTCTACCAATAAAGTATAATGATAAATTACCTCCCCTTCAATGGATATTCTAATCCCTAGGTATAACATACAAGATTTCCTAGTCTACACATTAACTTTGCATAAACAACTTAACAAGCTATTCCCTTCAATGGACAGTCTAGTTCCAAGATTAACAACTATTCCCTTCAAAGGATAGTCTAGTTCTAAGATTAACCTTATAATCTAAAGCATAGCTACATAAGCTTCATATTATCATAGAATAAATAATCATTAATATATCACATCAATAAATGATTATCGTCAAGAGTATAGTCACTTAAATAAATGACCTCAATTGAAGATTGATCATATCAATAGATGATTCTATTGGAGAGTGTAATCTCCTTAGTAAAAAGGGTTATTCAAAGAGTAAGTCTTCTCAACAATATGACTTCATATCAAGAGTATAAAAAAACCAATTAGGTAACAACTTTAACCCAGTAGGTAATCCCACCTATGGTTTCATACAAATAGTACTTCATAAACTCATGTGATCTATTTAACCACATAGGTGAGTCTCAACCTTGGTATACCCTAATCTCATATATAATCTATAATCAACAATTAGTCAAATTGTATAGATTAATCTAAACCTATGTGCTATAAACAAGCTCAACTACATAGCCCATTAAAGTAGGCTATTCTCAACTTATTGGTTCCAATGGGTAATCAAATAAATATTCCATCCTAGTAGATAATTCTTATCCTAGGGTTTCAATCATTATTCAAATAGACTTCTAGACCCACATAGGTTACTCCCAACCTAGGGTTTCATTTAGTAAAGAAATGATCAAGTGATCATACAAGTACAGATTAGTAATGATTCCTCCTATCATTTCTTCATACTGTTGATGTATAGCTAAAACCTATCATCCCTAAGGTTTCCTAGCATTATAATTTAACATTGTCAATTTAATTCATGACATTGACACATATCACATTATACATGAAACATAATCTATATATGTATAGAAACATCATATGAGTTCCCAAATAAGCTATATAAGAGTATTCATCACTCCCTTAAGCTATTCGCTAGATCTAGTATATAATATTATTGATAGTCAATCACTCCTTATTATGGAGTATGTAAACACTTACAAGGAAATCATAACAACAAGATTCTTTTCCTTTCCTATAATAAAATAGAATATAACTCTATTTCAAGCATCTTGATGCAATTTAGCAAATGCAATCAAAATAGTAATCTTTCATATTTAAAGATAAAATAGAATAAGATAGAACTCCATGCTTGTCAAATGCTTAATTCCAATTGACTATAGAGCTTCCTAGATTGGCCTCCTCTTGCTAACAACTTACAAATCAACTTTCCTTCACTTAATCTCACTTTAACTCACTCACCAAAGACTCTCAGCAAAAATAATAATCTCACAATTGAAAACTACAACAAAACGACAGTATACTATTGCATATGGAAAAGTATGAATAATGGGGTATGATCAACCCAAATATCAACTCTACAAGGCTACAAATAAGGTTCAAATCTTGACACTTCTCATTCACTACAAATTGACTCAACTTATATGAAGAAAGGTGGTGATTTTATATGAGGATAGTCACTATTTTATCACAACAAACTAATCTATTGATCAACATAGCAGGTTGACATATTCAAAAAGGCACATGTTAAAACACATCTATTTGATTCTAGGCATAATAGAACATTCAGCCATTTCATATTATGGTGTCAAGTTTACAAATTTTCCCTATTTACAAGGTTGCGGTTTAGCATTTAAGAAATGGTCTAAAATTACTTGGTTGTGTTTCACATAGGTTGACTTGGTCTATGCCAAAACATTAGACACATGCCTAGATGGATTGACCTCACTTTAAACTATACTATGCACTGGTTTGAGGCACCTTGAATAGTTCTCATTCACTAAAATATAGGTTAAAGACTCCTCCTTGTATACAACAACTCATATGCCACCTATTCTAAATTGATTTAGTATTTATTTGCAGTGTTGGCTTACTTCATACGTTATGTGTATAATGTGCTTTATCTTAGATGACAAATATGGCTAGATATTCACTAGAGCATTATGATATATTGTGTTGCATTCATATTTCAATTTACTAACTCCCACAGCAATCTACAATCTCACGTACCTTATTACCATTTAGTCTGAAATGATATTCACGACTTTACATTTGCTTGGGCGCTATAATATAGTGTGCCATATTTTCTATATATCGACTAAAGCATAAACTTTATGTATCGGCCTTTATTCTTGTATAAATCAGCCTCCAATACATTTCATTTTATATATATATATATTCTTTTTCAACTAAATATGTATACATTTGATATTAAAATGAATAAGATCAAGTTAATATTTATATATCATATCATTTGTATATATATGTGTATGTATATATTCTTATATATATCAATATGCATGTATGTGTATGCATTCATATATCGATGTATCCATATGGCAGATCCATTTTCCTTTACATACGTATACATCGATACATGTATACATATGTATATATGTATATATCTTATATATATATATATGATAATACAATCACATATAAAACAATTACTATCTTATTAGTAGATATATATGTATGACGTATATATAGATACACACATGTCATATTTTCCTTTTGATATATCCAAACACATAAATAACCCATCCTCGCACATAGGTTTGTCTACCTATGCACTCTCATGTACGTGTTATGCATACGGATTACCATTGACATGCATGTGCATACATATATAAACTTTCAAATGTATATACACCTCATCAATCAAGCATAGCAATATAAAGAAGTAATCACATGTATTAAGCACTAACATAAACCAAGAATGCTCCTAATAGAAATAAAACCCTTTTTCTATTGCAATCACATCATTCTAAAGGATAACTTACCAATTCCCAAACACTATGTCTTGACTTGAATATTCTACTAGTGAGTGAGTGCAAAGGCTCAGCTAGGCTTCATTCAAGGTTATCCAACCAAACACTTCTCCTGAGTGATACTTCCCCTCCCTTTTGGAGGATTGAACCTGTACCTACATCTAACTTGACACACTTGTAGAGACAGCTAGGCATTCATGTGAAATTCACTTTCATCAATTAGAACATCCATAATACATATTCCTTCATTGTTCATCATCAATATAAACATAATTACTCTTTCAAAGTAATAATAACTTAATACATATTTCAATATTCCATTCTTTTATCAACATCTCAAAATCATGATTGCATTTAACATTCTATTTACCCGTGAAGGTAAAAGTAACTTAGTAACATCAAGATGGGGTGTGACAATATGGGTATCTTAATAAAAAAAAATTTGAAAGGATAACTCATTAGTGCAATTGATTTCTCATCCCTTGATCCTCCTTTTTTTATCAAAATAGTTCCACAATAATGTTTAGACACAAAATAATATATGTAGAAAGGTTGTGTGTAATCCAAATTGATCAAAACTAGTGCTTCCATAATACACTTTTTAATCTCATCAAAATATTGTTTAGCTTCAGTTGTCCACTCAAATTTGGCATCTTTTTTTGAGCATATAATTTAATGGTTTCACAATCTTTGTGAAACTTTTAATAATTTCTTAATAAAATTTATTTTTCTAAAGAATGATTTTATGTGCTTCTTGCTACCAAGCATGGGTAACTTTAACATTTCTTCTACCCTTCTCGATAAATGGAAATTCCTCTTTTTTATATCACATGTCCTAAAAAAAATTCTTTTAGTCATTCTTAAAATATATTTCTTTGGATTTAAATAAATATCATGATCCTTGCAATGTTGGATAAACTTCCAAAGATCTACCACATGATCAAATCTACTTTTTGAGAACACTATCAAATAATCCATATAAATAATAATCCATTTGCCATCCAAATATTTAAATGGCATATCCATTCTCTTTGGAATATTTCTCAAATATTGGTTAATTCTATTGGAAGTTTGAGGAAGTTTGTCATTGATGATGCTATTTGGCAACATGAGCATGGATTATGCATAACAGTGTAATAGTATTACCATTGATGTAAAAATTGTTGTGGATCATTTTGATTAATCCTAACATGTTTTTGACGTGTTGTGGAAGAAATTTTTGCAAGTTAGGTTGGTTTGAAAAGTTTAGTTGCATAGAAATTTGACCAAGTGTCAAATCTGCCAATTCAGTGTTACAGTGCATCAATTTTTGGGTTTGCACCACTCCACAAATGAAGATATCACTTTGTGATTCTAACATCAATTTGGTAGATGTTAGATGCATCTAAATCCAATATTTCATCTTGATTAGACATATAGCTTAAGAGATAAGAATAGCAGTGTTTGGCCTCGCAATTCACAATTATTTTCTGTATAGTGTGTTTGTGTGGGAGATTCCACACTTCTCTGTGAATAATTTATTGGCTTTGTGGTGTTGAATATAATTTTTCATATGTCAGTTGAGCATGAATTATAGATGGTATCAATTTTTGAGGTCAACGTGTCAATATGTGGATGTACAAATGAAGGGTTTTTGGTTTAGGTCTTATTTGGAGCCGACCTAACATGTTTGATGGTGTGTGAAGGATGAATAAGTATTGTTATCTTATGTGGGATCTATTTTAGGTTCGTGTCGACCTATCTTAAGGATTTTTTAATTTTGAATTGTGGTGTGTGTTATGGATGATAATTTTTGGATCCAACAGGTTACATTTTGGTGTTACATCTAATTAGGCCAACATAACTGATGTTACACTTGAGGTCGATATATATGCCGGATTTTCTTTGGTATTTTGAATATATAGATGTGACATGTATTGTGTGTGATTTAATTTTGAGTAGAGTAGTGTGAATTTGAAGATCTAAGTTATGTGAATGAAGAGCATTGTAGAGTGTTGAATCAGTATTAGTGCGAAGATTGTTATTGTGGTTCATTGGAACTGTATTTATGCATATTGTACATGCAATTGTAATAGTTCAAAATAGGTTGTGAGCCACCTTTATTCTATAATTTTCTCTATGGAAAATGAGTCCACTTGCAGTGAGTATTTCTATAATATACTATAACCGGTTATAATATATTGTGAGCTAACCCTCACTTTGGTTTTTCCCAATTTGGGTTTTCCACGTAAAAATTCTGGTGTTCATATGTTATGTGATGTGGATTTTTTCATGCTTTCTTTCCTTATTGTAGTTGCATATGCATTAGCAATTAGATGTTTAGTGTTTGGATGGTTTAAGAGAATACAGATTCACCCTCCCCCCTCTCAATATTTTGGGTGAACTCAACAATTGGTATCAGAGCCCGGTTCCTTGGAAGGAGCTTAACCACTTTGGGAAGATCTTGGAGATTGATAACATGGCTGATTGAAAGTTCTCTATTCCTCCAAAAGAGATTATTTCTTTTTATTTTATAGAAGAAGATTGCATGCTTGACAAAGATGGATAACTCAAAGTTTCACTTGAAGATATAGATAAAATTGAAGGTGAGAATAGAGATCTAAAGGAGAATGTGAAAGAAGCAAATGAATGTATCAGAGAATTGAGAGAGAAAATCAAGAAGTTCATAGAAAGGCATAAGAAAGTCAGTGAACAATTAAAAGAAGAAAATGAAAACATCATCGAACTAAAAGTGCAAGTTGAATAAAAGAAAAGAGTTGAGGAATGTCTGAATACAATGGTGAAAAGCAAATCTGATGAATGCATAAGGCTTGAAAAAGAAGTGGTTAACCTAAGATTAGATCTAGAGAAAGCAAGAAGTCATGAAGACATATTCAAGGCGAGCTCTACAATGCTTGATGAGTTGATTGTAGGTCAGAAAGCATCCAAAAACAAAGATGGTTTAGGATTTGAAAAAGGTGAAAGCTCGTAAGCATATTAGACACCTAATGCAAAAAAGGGATCAATGAACCAAAGAAGACCGAAGACAAGAAGAAAAATGGCAAGATCTAGAATCAAAGATGGTTTAGGATTTTAATGGATTTTGTTATTCTTGCAATAAATTTGGACATAGAGAAATGGAATGTAGAAGCAAAATGAATCAAAATGTTTTAAATTTTACTATTCAATGCTTTACATGCAAGAAATTTGGACATAGAGCAAGTGAATGCAAAAGTCAAATAATGAATGCATATAAAAATGGTAGAATGATTCAACTTTTTAATGGTTACTATTATACATGCTATGGATTTAGACAAAGCTAATCAATGCAGATCTAGAATGAATGAAAGGAATAATATTCAAAAGAATGTTGTATGTCACAATTGTAGTAGACCTAGACATATTACTAAATTTTATAGAAGTAGAAACATGAGGAAGGATAATCCGGTAAAGAGGAATGAACCAATAAAAAAGGTTGATCCAATTCAAGTAAAGAAGGAAATGGAAAATATTTGGAGAAAGAAGGAAGAGATAGATGACAAGGGAGAATTTGTACCACCCTGCGATGCAAATGTTTCCTCCAGAAACTAAGCCAAGAGGTATGGCTTTGGGGGAGCTTTAATGGTTATCTTTTATCCTTTGCTAGAAAAATGGTGTTGAGGTTGTAGCATGAAGATATGTGATGTATATCAACATGCTTGATCTATTAGTGAAGATTGCAAAATAAAATATGGTATTGTGGAAGTTTGTGAAGCTTCAAAAGCTAACTGTGCATACAATTTTAGGATTTCCAGTTTTATGAATTGAAGCATTTATTATAAAATTTTGGTAGATCGAAGGGTTATAAGAAAATTTGCTAAGAAAATTCATTTCACCAAAGAAATTTAAAGAAGATCATAGCAATGAGAAGATAATTCAAAGAGCTCAAGGTGATTGGAGATTCAAAGCATCGAAACCCTAGTTCGGCAAATGACTTAAAAAGGTATTTTACAAATCTTGTGTGCCTTATCTTTTAGAAATTTGTGTTTAAAGTCAGCTTAAATATACATTGTGATGCCTACACTTAAGGTTATAGAGGTTGCGGAGAAACCCCAAACAAAATTCAAGAGATACCCTACAAAATCTATAGAATATGACCCACTAGGCACTTTCTCACACATTCTATATAGGGTCTTACCAAATGAGGATATTAGGGAATACATTCATGGAAACATGGGTGAGAACTCTCCTAGTAAGTTAAGGGGTCTATGAGAAAATGAATTAACTGGTGAAGACTTCGCCCTTGAACTGAAATACAAAACCCTAGATGAGAAGAAACTAGATGATGTTAGTGCTTCCCTAATTTATTTTATGCTAACAAGTGGATTAGAATGGCTCTGAGTAGAATCCATGATCAGTTTATCTAGGGTGATATGCCTCACATGATCACTAAGGAGGTGATAAGAGAGATCACTATTTTATGCTCCATTGAACCTATCCCCGTGCTAAAATCTATCAAAAATAAAGATGTAATGGAGAAAATAGGTGCAACATTTGATCAAAGAGCCCTTGCCATGAATCCTATCAAAAACCCTGTTGTTAGGTATGCTTCCATGGTCATTGGTTACAATATTTACTTCAAAAATAGAGATAACTTTATTTTTGCCACCACAATCCATGTGGCACATGATATGGTAGAAAATAGTGTAGATTATGACCTTTGTGAGTTTATTAGGCAACAATTGATGGAAATTCTAAAGGAGATCAAAAAGAAGAAATATGTGTTTAAGTATGGTAATTTGGTAATGTGCTTACTCTTCTACTTTTTGAAGGATGTTCCTACAACTATAAACGTAAGTTGGATGATTGGAATACCTATGGCACACCAAATTGCAAATTACATGAGGAGCCTTGCAAATACCAATGCACAGGATGATGCCCTTACTGCCTTCATAGTATTTCAAAGAAGAATGCATGAGAGAGAGAATTCCAAGGGGTATTGTGGAAAGATACAAAAGTGATGTCACATTCCTAGTTTCCACAAATCATTGTATTATGGAGGCAATGGAACTGAGATTATTTTGGGTTCCTAAATTGGGTTATGAGGTAACAAAGGCATAACTAATTGGTTGTGAAAATGTTTTATTGAATAGTCCTAAAGATATAACAAAACAAATGTATGAGAATTTTGAAGAAAAATCTGTGTAAGTTCACATGAAAAAAAAGGGTCCATAGATCAAGAAAAAATTTGATGCTATGGTTGACATATATGCACAAGAATGTGGCATTTCAAAAGAGAAAGTATGATATGCTAGAGAGAGAGCCAGAGCAGATATGGGTGTTGGAGAAGCTTTCGGGAGATCAAGAAGATCAGGAAGAACTGCTACCACACCTCCCTCTGTACAAAAATCCTCCAAAGCTTTACCTATTGCTGGAGAAAAGAGAAATTCTACCACCAGTCCTCTGATAAGGGATAAATCCCCTCTGATTGTGCATGCCACAATGGAAAAGAAGAAGAGAACCACCACTACGGCACCTCCTACTGCCCATAAAAAGAGAGGAGTGAAAAAAAAGGCTACAAGAGAGAAGGGTATACACATAAATGTAGTTGAGGAAGAAGAAAATTTGGAAGAAGGACCACAATTGGTCTAAAGAGGAAGAAAGAGACTTCACAAGGTGAAGCCAGTATAAAAAGAAAGAGATTTGATATAATTGATACGAATAGTGAAGATGAGATTGAAAAAGAAAAGGAGGCATTCATAATCCATATGAGAGAAAAGAAGAAAGTAGATAAAAAGAAAGATGCTCTGGAGAAGAAGAAAGAAAAGGAGAAAAGTCAGAAGAACTCTCCACTAGAAAGCAAAAATTAGAAATAATCTGATCTGGTAAGGCCTCACTCCTCGACGAAACTTGAGGCACTATTTAATAGCATTTTGCAAAATGAAATGTTGAAAGAAATAGTTGCATTATACAAATATGTAGATAAGGTGGATAAGGCCACCATCATTGAGGCCATAGTAAAATACATTGTTGTGCTTGAAGCTAAGATGTAGAATATCAATAAGGATATTCTTGATGAAGAGGTATGGAATATTTTGATGAAAATAAGACAAGATGCAATACAATAGCATGAAAGACTAAAAGATGAAGCCTTGGAAAGAGTTGATGCTCCACTCTCTGAAGATGACAGAGCCACATTGGCTACTATATATAGCAAGGAGATGAGAACCAAACAAAGAATTAAAATCCTTATGTGAAAATACCAAAGTGATTTGGAGAGAGTAAGAAAAGAAATCAATGATAAAGCTAAAGAAATTGTGTAGAAGTTAGGACTAACTCTGGTGATTGAAGAAGAGATGAATGTTGACACCAATGCTCTGGAACATAATGCAAAGGAAGAAGTACATGTATATGATGCTCAACATGATCATGATGTCAATGAAGAAGCTCCAACAGATAACACTCCTCTAGAAGTGGAGGGAATGATCAAAGAAGATGATAAGGATGCAATGATCAAAGAAGACATTGCAAAGGAAACTTCTAATCCTTCTCCGGTACAACAATATGTCACTCCAAAAAATACTAAAAACATTGCAAAGGAAATCAGAACAAACAAAGATGATGGTGAAGGAGAAAAGGATGATGAAGAGCATGAAGAAGAGCATGAAGAGAAGGAAGAAGAGCATGAAGAAGAGAATGATAAGGATAAGGATGAATCCAAAGATGCAGACAAGGTTGAAATAGTTGACTCTAGAAAGCTTGTAGAGGAAAAGAATAAGGTTGTGGAGACTACAAAGGCTCCTGGTGAATCTTTTGGTTCCTTTAAAGATTCTTTGAAAAACTTATTGAAAGTTCAACCTAGCTTTCAACCAATTGTGTCTTCACAGTTGTTGATGCAACAAGGAAGTGTTCATCTGGATAGGATATCTCCTATTCGCAAGCTTCGATTAGGTGACATGATCCATGCATCCACAAGGAAAGAGATCATATAAACCCACCAAAAGAGCAAAGATTTAATGGATGAAGCAACCAAGGCATTTCAAGAGATCATATCGGGCTCCAATGTTGATCCTACTCTATCTGATATGGAAAATTTCAAATTGCTTATTGATTCATTCAAATCTTATGCATCCAATCTAAAGGAAGAAGCTGAGAGAGATGTGGAATAGAGGATGAATGACAAAATAATTATAGAAATCACAAAGAAATGTTCCTCCACACATAAGAAAATTTCTAAGTTATTAAAGGATGTTGAAGGTTGTGTAGATGAGGTTAAGGCATTACTCCAGTATGGCATGAAGTGGCCCCAAGCCACACAAAGTATAAAGAAGGAGATGGACTCTATTGAATCACAAATTAATGCTACCTCTAGTGCATATGACCCAGTTGTTGACCTCATCGGTGTCACAAGAAGAAAAAATGAAGATCTTCACAAGAAGTTTTTCCAATTGCAAGCACAAAAGGAACATATCATCCTACAATTTGGAGAGGTAAGGGATCTAGTCAATCCCAAGTTGCTAGTGATTTCCAAAGCTCTCCTCAGTTCTGATAAGGAAAAAGAGATGAATTTGGTATCGACTACACCAAAAGAAGGAGAAGAACTCTTACTTGAGTTTGAAACACTAATCAGGCTACTTGTAGAGGAAAAGCATGAATGGGAAGATAGAATGCAGGCCTCAGAAAACTAGTTGAAGAAATTACAACATTCAACCACCTTTGGTTGACTCATTATTCTATGCTTTTATGAATTTATGTTTAGATTCTTTGTATATATGCGGACCTTATAGAGAAATTTTCAAATTATATTTTTGAGATTTTGTATATGACTCAAGAGGATTCAATTCATTATTTTTCTAATTGTATATATGATTACATCATCCAAGGGGAGTTTTGGTAAGAATCAAAACAATTAATATAGGCGCCCTTTTCCCTTGATGTCAAAGGGGGAGAGTATTGGAGAAATTTTTTAGAATTTTGGCATGTTACCATCAATGGAAAAGGGGGAGATTGTTGGAAGTTTGAGGAAGTTTGTCATTGATGATTTTGTTTGGAAACATGAGCATGGATTGTGCATAATAGTGTATTACAGTGTTTTCATTGATGTCAACATTGTTTTGGATCATTTTGATTAATCCTAACATGTTTTTGAGGTGTTGTGGAAGACATTTGTGCATGTTGGGTTGGTTTGGAAAGTTTTGTTGCATAGAATTTTGACTAAGTGCCAAATCTACTAGTTTAGTGTTATAGTGCATCAGTCTTTGGGTTTGTACCACTCCACAAATGAAGATATCACTCTGTGATTCTAACATTAATTTGGTGGATGTTAGATGCATCTAAATCCAATATTTCATCTTGATGGGACATACAAGTTGAGAGATAAGAGTAACAGTGTTTGGCTTGGAAATTCACAATTGTTTTCTATACAGTGTGTTTGTGTGGGAGATTCCACACTTCACGAATAATTTTTTGGATTTTTTGTGTTGAAGATAAGTTTCTAAATGTCATTTGAGTGTGAATTTGAAATGGTAGAGTTTTTAGGTCCACATGTCAAGATGTGGATGCGCAAATGAAGGATTTTTGGTTTAGGTTTTATTTGGAGCTGACCTAACATGTTTGATGTTGTGTGAAGGATGAATAAGTATTGTTATCTTATGTGGGATCTATTTTAGGTTCGTGTTGACCTATCTTAAGGATTTTTGAATTTTGAATTATGGTGTGTGTTATGGATGATAAGATTTGGATCCAACAGGTTACATTTTGGTGTTACATCTAATTAGGTTGACCTAATTGACGTTACACTTGATGTCAATATATATGTTGGATTATTTTTTATATTTTGAACATATAAATGTGACATGTATTGTGTGTGATGCAATTTTTAGCCACAAAGTGTGAAGTTAAAGATCTAAGTTGTGTGAATGAAGAGCATTGTAGAGTGTTGAATTAGTATCAATGTGAAGATTGTTATTGTGCTTCATTGGAACTATATTCTTGCATATTGTAGATGCAATTATAACAGTTCAAAATAGGTTGTTAGCCACCTTCTTTATTCTATCTTTTCTTTGTGGACAATGAATCCACCTGCAATGACCATTTATGTAATATACTATAACCGGTTATAATATATTGTGATCTAACCCTCACCGTGGTTTTTCCCATTTTTAGGTTTTCCACGTAAAAAACTTGGTGTTCATGTGTTATGTGATGTTGTGGATGTTTTCATGCTTTCTTTCCTTACTACAATTGAATATGCATTAGTAATTAGATGTTTAATGTTTTGATGGTTTAAGAGAATATTGACTCATCCCCCCTCTCAATATTCTAGGTGTTCAATAGGTCCAAATGGCATCCTTTCATATGGAAACTTTCCCCATTTTCATAAATGTGGTCTTCAATCTATCCCTTTTTACCAAAACTTGATTGTAGCCTGAATAATTATCAATAAAGTACATCATTTGAGAACCACTAATGATCCAAAGAACTTCATAAAGAGATGGTAGCATATAATTTTCATTTTAATAATCTTTATTTAATTTTCTAAAATCTACTCAAAGCTAGATTTGAACCAATTGAATATCTAAATTAGAAGATTATCTTTGAAGATAACAATTTTTGGACCTCCTTGAATATCAAAGGTTCCAATAAGGCATTAATAGGTCTTTATTTCTATCTAAAGGGTTTCATATTTGGCTTCAAAGGAATATTATGAGTGATTATTGATGTATCAAAAATTCGCAAATATTATCTCCAAAGCAACCATTTATTTCATGGTGTTCTTAATTTCTAGATTGGTTATACTTTCATCTTGTTACATTGGGCCTCAACCAAATTCATTAATAATATGATATTAAAAAACTCTAGAATTTCTTATGAATTGCAAGACGTATATGTCATCTTCAAAAATTTAAAAATTTCTGATATTATCAAGAACTACTAGAATGAGAACCAACTCTATGGAGAGTATATTTAATTTGGGCTAACTCATTATCTCAAAAAAAAAAATTATAGCTTAACACATTTAGGATATGGTTCTTTCTTATAGGAATGAGTTTAATATCGAAAGAATTAAAATCTTCAATCAAGTTCCAAACTTGATAACTATAAGTAGCTAATATTTTATCAAGGCATGAATACTAACTTTATAATTGCTTCACCACTAATTTAGAATCTCCTTGCACCTTATTCTTGTGTGATAGAAAAATTTCATATATTAATCTTCGCATGAATTCCTAAACCTATTGTTATTTTTTTATCATACTTTTAGATGTCTAGCCTTTCTCTTGCTAAAGAAATAATATCAATTTTTATTTTTTTGATGGTGCTGGTCTTTTGGTATGGGCTATACATCTTGCTTGATTTCTCTAACCTCTTCTATTAGTACTCTTAAATTTTTCTTAGATTTTTTCAAACCAATATGTAAATCTTCCCAATAGTTTTGATTTGATGAAGGGAATCTGTTATCTTAAACAAACAAACAATTACAAAAATCAATTGCTTCTATAGTTATATATTTTTCTATTTGGGTGTCTCTTGTGGATTATTTATTAAATTATGAATCAACCTATTGTTGATAAAATACCTAAAGATTTAGCGGAAATCATTAATTTGATCACATTTCATCATTGAAAGATTTCTTTCTCCTTGAATCCAATATATCTTTACAAGAAGTTTGATTATATGATCTATTTTGTGTTCATAATAAATAAAGGGGATGAATATATAATGTTATATTCAATAAATTATGCAACTTTCATACAAACCATACAAAATAATTATGAATTCCCTTCATTATGTTTCAACACAAATTAGGAAGTAGTAAATCATGGTTGTTAATATTTTTCCTAAAAAGGTTTTGTCAATAACCAAATTTTTAATGATTTCGTGTAGACCAAAGGCATGTGGAGTGTGAACTTGAGTCTTATTATCAAAAATAAAGAAAGTGAGAACCTCATTTATCCTATACACCCTAATTTCTACATCAGTGTATGCAAATTTATTATGGTGATTATATTTAGTAATCATATTCTTTAGCTTGGATTGATTTTCAATTCTTATTTGATTTTTGTTTTCCTTCTAAGGTAGTCGAGTATGAGTAAAATTAGTATAAAAATTTCCATTTAGAATTTTAGACCAATATCCATTTAAAATCATCCCATAAACTTTAGGAATATTCATAATTGGATGTCTATATATGTTGTATCCTAGGATTAGTTGTGAGTTATATATGGACATATTTAAATTTCCCCTGTAGTATTGAATTTAGTTTTTGTTCAGTTGAATAACCTCATTTTTTATTTATTGATAATATTTTGTGCTTATTATAGATCAAAATATCCTAAATCTCTTGAGATTACCAAATAGTTTTGTAAGTTCTTCCCAAAAATTCTAAGACTAAGAAGGAAAGGTAGGGGTTCTAGTTTTCCTTTATAGAAATTTGTTAGAGCTTTAATTTTGGTATAACATTCTCTTTATATTTTGATTTATTTTCATTCTTGTTTGATTTATCCAAAAAAATTATCAAAGTCTTCTCTTTGAGAGGGGCAGTTTTGATGTATGTCATAGTTTTGAAGTATGTCGTATTTTGTCATGTTTGACTTATTCTTTTTCAAATCCTTTGTTATATCATAATTATTTATTTTTGGTAAATGATTTTTAGGAATTATTTGGAGCTTGGTGCTAAGTCTATTATACGATCCTTTAAGAGGAAAAGGATTATTACATGTATTTGTATTTAGAGGAGTAGGATCATTACTAGGAGGAATTGATGTATTCAAGGGAGGCTTATTTTTGTTCCTAAGGAAATAATTGTATTGCAAAAATTGTACATCATGGTATTATTAAATAAATTCATTATAATTCTTGAATATGAATATGAAAATTCATCCAAAACTATTTTTGTATCAATATCGGTGTTATCAATCAGTGGATAATTACTTGTTTGTTATGAATCATCTTGAGCAATCTTGACCATCTTTTCTATTTGGAGATAAATTTAATTATGAGTGAATTGAGGTATCATGCAATCTGCATAAATTACTCATGAGGTTAACCTCAATTACATTCAATTTATTAGTGGATCTATTAGGATTGGTTACCCCTCCATTGTTAGGCCTCATGTTCCATTGTCCATTAAAAGGTCATGTTTGAGAAAAACCTCTATTTTGATTTTGGTTCCAAAAAATGGTTTTGATTTTGCATGTTGTTTTGGTTTTGACCGTGTGTTGGATTTTTCTTAAAAAAATTCAACTCATTAGTTACTTGTGATAGATTCTTCTTAAGTGCTTCTATTTCAGATGTGAGATGAGCATTTTTTTATAAAATTGAATGAACACCACTTGGTTGTCCAATTTGGTTTATTGATTGGATATTTACTATTGGTATAAATTTACAACTTTCCTTTCAAAAAAGAAATTTCTATTGGGGGAAATGAAAGGAATGAAATTATTCAAAAAAATCCTAACCAACCTATCATGGGTGTGGGATAAATTTGATTCAAGGGTTGATGTTTGATCACTTAATTAAGAATTCTAGGTATTGAGTTTATTGACAAAGTGTTATTTCCAAATCCTTGATTAATAGCTAGAATATGATTAGGTATTCTTGGCTAGCTTAATGTTGGAAAAGTTGTAATAATTCCTTCAGAAGCAAAGTCAATCTATCCTTATAATTAAATTGCAACATTATAATTATTAGCTAAGATGGTTAAATTAGGTTGGTTCCTTTTCAATAATAAGCCAAATAGTGGATCAAGGTATCTTTTCATGCCCAAAAATTTCTACCAAAACACAATTAAGGACACGACACAAAATTTAGATTTTGACCACATACATTTGACTAATTCATATAGGTTGTTTCTTATACACATACTTCATGAAAGTATATCAAAATTTGATCAATAAATTATAAAGTTTAGTCAAGTAAACATTTTTTTTGACAATCATGGTTGGAATTCAAAGAAGACATGGAATCATAGCATCAAGATAGGCTAATTAGTTCCACTAACACATTTATAATCAGATGACATAATCAAGCCACCTTCTATGCAAATAAATTATATCAATAATAATTTTCAAGTAGTTATGGAAAGACTGGACCTAAGGGACAGACATATGCCCCAGGGGCTCATCCATGATGGCCTTGCCTATGTAACAAAATTAGAGGCTTCGTAGTTTGCTAACTTGAGCTTGAACCAACACATACCTGGTTGAAAAACAATAGGGTATAACCACTAGGTTCAAATGATGTCTCAACATTAATTTCAACCATAATCCACTAACACTAATCCACAAAAAAATAAGATAAGACAAATTATTGAGATAAAGATTATTACCAAATACACATAGGATTATTCAAATTTGGCTATTAATTTACAAGACTTAATTGGTGTTGGGAAATCTATATCATCATGATGATAATAACTTGACAAATAATTATATCTTATGAATATCAAAAGGGAAATGGAGTCAATTATATTTATCATTACAAAGAGGATATGAACATATTCCAAGATGATAAGGTGGATCAAAGTTTTAGCCTATTTCACCTTCTTATTTTGATAGGTTTGTATATACTAGAGTTTTCACTCTTTGAAAAAATTGTAATAAAATACAAAGGCATTATATTTCATTATAATCCAAATTTAGAAGTACAATCTATTCAAATATAATCAAAATTACAAACCCTATGTTATAATTTCATCTTTGACATATGAACTAAAATTAGAATTCAAATAATAATTGACATGAATCAATCTAGACAAAATTCACAATAATTGATACAAATAACATATAATTTAACCATCATTAATAGTGATGAATTAACAAAAGTATGACTTATGACCACATCACAGATTATAACAACTTAGATTTGTGGACATAATATAACATTGGATTACACGTGGTAGAAAGTTTCAGGCATGACACACACTCACACATATATAAATGCACATACATGCACATACATGACTTCACTTTCTTGATATAAGTAATTTTATTGTATTTAGCAACACTCTACTATCATAAAAAACAAATCATTCAACCAAGATCATATTCATGATATCACACCCAATGAGTCCATTATGTTCATGAATACATTTACATACATACATATATATACATATATTTCATGTATGCACATAAATATGTATATACATATGTATGTATTCAACAATAATCTTTCTATACTAAGGCATGCCATTTTGTTAAATCAATGTGCTCTACTGAATGTTTCTCGATATCATTAAGAAAATCAACTTTGACATTATTTTTGACCTATTCTAAATTAAGTAAGCATTATGAATGATATGACATATAATACTCTCAACCACTTTTAAGGTTGAGTGCCCATTGCAGCCCGCTGAAATAACTATCAATGTGTCAACTAAATATCACAAAATAGTTGAAAGGTCCAATCATGTATTATTAGTTGAACTAATAATGCAAAACAATGTGATTGATCTTGCAACTATATTCCATTTGAGATATAAAATGTAATATATAACACCATTATTTATGCAAGCTAAGAGGGTCAATAATACATGAGTTATCCTCCCTCTAATTAAGAAAATGACCTTATTTTTATATCTCAACATCTCTTATTATACAGAGATATAGGATGACTAAATAAGTTTCAAAGTAATAGTATTAGAAATGACTATTAGTATAACTCATAGGTATCAACCTATAAAAAGAGTATGCCTATATTGAATAGCCTTATTAATGTTAAATTAAAACAATGCTCCCAACTTAGTGCAACTTACTAGGATTACCAATACATTATCTTATTCAAAAATAAGCTACAAAATGATATAATGCTCTCGACCTTTTCAATGGTCGAGAACTCTTCTTCCTTCATTTTTTAATCATAACAATCAATAATGAAAACATATATAGTTTAAATGATATGCTTATTGCTTGATATGGATCAACTTACAAGGCTTGGTTGATGTGAATAATCCCACAAAGCAAGCCAATACATCTATAGAATAATTTCAAAGTTAAGGACCTCAACACTTATTCAAAAATCCCTCTATCGAGGTTGATTCCTATTTATATTTATAGCTCTATTCTTACTAAGTGAAAAATGCCAAACACATATTGATGCAGGAGCATTCAGTGGTTTAAGGGAACTCTTGCATCACCCAAAAATATTGTATTTCCATTTTTTTGTAGTTTCCTTAGTCGTTTTGGGGCCCATCGCGACTCATGTAGTCTTTGGGATGGTTAGAAGTTTGAAACGGCCAAAAATAGTCACCTGCTATTTTTAGTAAGTCAGGCTATTCAGTTCCTATGGACATGAAAATTGACCCCAAGGAGTGAAATGGGAAAATAAGATTTGTGGTGAAAGAATCATCTCAAAATCTTGTATCATTTGGAAGATATTAAATTTTCATCATGAGGAATTTCTCCAATGAAGTTTAAAATTGAAAATTGAGGCCCTTTGGAGCCCCAAAACAAGGTGAAAAATCTCTGATCTTTTAGATTTAGTAAAAGATAGATGTAGATCTCTTCACAAGCTTTCCAATGATATATTACAATTGAAAATCTGACAGTTGGATTGATAGTTATGACCTCAAGAAGTTGTAAATATATAAATAAAATAAAATAAATGAAAAACTTTTAGAGAAAGAAATAGATAGTGGAATTTCTAGCCCCAAAATGGGGTTACACTTGTAGACATGTAAAATTGACTTAACACCTATCACAACTCGAAATCTCTTGAAACAACTCGGAATCAACCCGAAATGTCTCGAAATAACTCAAAATCAACCCGAAATGTCTCAGAATGACCCCGAATCAACTTGGAACATCTCAGAATGACTTTGAATCAACTCAGAATGTCTTTGAATCAACCTGAAACATCTCAGAACATCTCGGAATCAACTCATAATATCTCAAAACAACTCAGAATCCACCCAAAATGTCTCAGAATGTCTTGAAAAATCTTGGAATCAACTTGAAACATCTCTTAATCAACTCAAAACATCTATGAATCAACTTGAAACATCTCAGAACATCTTTGAAACATCCCAACTCATCTCGAAATCATCCCATGACATCTCACAATGCATCAAATAGCATCTGAAACCTCGATTTCCTCTATTAATTGAATAATACAACATTATTTAATTAATTCACTTTTTCATCATTCTCAACAAATTAAATAAATACTATTTATCTAATAAAGTCTTGAAAACCCCAATTCTACTATTAATTGAATAATACAACGTTATTTGATTAATTCATGTTTCATCATTTTGACTAATTAAATAAATTACATTTATTTAATAAATTCCTAATCTAATCTTATTTCGTCCTGATTAATCAAACAATGTTAATTATTTGATTACGTCACTAATTCACCTTATTCCTCAAAATTAATTGAATTATTAAATCATAATAATTTAATTATCACACTTCCCTCCAAAATTTGAATAATTAAATCAAACTATTCAAATCAATTATCAAAAATCAAACACAAAAAGGAATTAATTAATTAATATTCCTCACCCACTTTCTAATTGAGAAAATCATGGATTTCTAACTAAGCAATCTAATTTTGCTAACTCAACCATCTAATTCCTAACTAAACCCTAACTAATCAATCAATTGCTAACTGAGCAATCAATTGTTGACTGATCAATCTAAAACCCTAACTAGCCAATCTATTCTTCAATCGCCCTAATTGTGCAATCAACTTTGCATAATCTTCTCATGTCTAAATCCTCTCAACATATTTTGACCGTTGATCTGGATATTCTCCAACGCGATCCTGATCGTCAATTTGAAATCTCTTTTCTTATAAAACAAACCTCTCTCCTCACAAATATGGATCATAATTTCAACTTACCTTATGCAATGAAGTGCTATCAAGATCACCATTGATAGAGCTTCCTCATTTCTTCAAACACAAGCATCGTTCATCAAGCTTTTGCATGTAAGCAATGGAGGCTTTGCAATGATGCGAACAACCCAACATCATGCAAATACACTCCAACATGGGATGGTAAACTCTTCTTTTGTTTGTTTGAATTCATTTTGAATATCTTAGGATCTCATTTCATTCAAATAGCTTAGATTTGTACATTTCATGAGTGATGGAATAGGATAGATTAAGTGTTATGGATTAGATAGTTTATGATTTCAATATTACATTTGATCATTGCCTTCATGTTTTCCTAATGGATTCCTTCCCCCTCACACATTCTGGCATGCTCGGTGGGACCTAGGTCCTCCTTACTAACATTTTTATGAGAAAATTTGAAGTCACGAGATTTTGAGAGCCTTCTGGAGATGTTTCATGGACTGCCCAACAAAAGCTTGCTTTTGACTATCAAGAATTTTGAGCTTTTTCCACAAGAAGATCACCTTTTCCATGGGAATCTCACCTTTGCACTAAGACCAGCGCTTTTGCTCCAAAAAGCACGCTTTTGAAGATTTTTGGGTTTGCACCTGCACGAAAAATCTGAGCTTTTGTCTGATTATGAGCATTTGCAAAATTTCTTTTGAGCTTTTGATTTTTTTCTAAGCATTTTCTCTAGAAGACAAGTGCACGGATTCTACACTATTGTAATGACCCTCCTTGCTAACATTTTTCTTGTTTTGTAGGAATTAATGGATTTTTATGCAGGATTTTGAACATACTAACTTATTTTGTGCAAAGAAGACGATCGGTCCAAGATCTTTGGAGCCACAAATATTTTTGTTTATTAACTTAGGAACTTTCTCAACAACAACTCTCACATTTGATTTTTTTTGTTAAAATGAACCATTTTTAAGTTTTCTAAGTTAGGAATTTCCTTTTGGTGGTCTAAAATGAACAAACAACAACTCTCACATTTTGATTTTGGTGCTATCTAAAATGAACAAATTTGAAGTTTTTCTAAAGTAGGAACTTTCTTTTGGTGCATTAAAATGAAAAATAACAACTCTCACATTTGATTTGGTGTTGTTAAAATGAACCATTTTTAAAGTTTTCTAAGTTAGGAATTTCCTTTTGGTGCTCTAAAATGAACAACAACAACTCTCACATTTTGATTTTGGTGCTATTTAAAATGAAAAAATTTGATTTTTTTCTAAAGTAGGAACTTCCTTTTGGTGCTCTAAAATAAACAACAACTCTCACACTTGACTTTGTGTTGTTAAAATAAACCATTTTGAAGCTTTCTAAAGTAGGAACTCTCTTTTTGTGCTCATAAAAAGAACATAAAACACTTCAATTTTGGGCTCTAAAAATGAACGCATTTCATGTTTTCATAATTAGGAACCTTTGAATTTGGTGCATAAAAAGAGTGCAAATGTTTTTCATTTTGTTGACGCACGCACAATTTACATTTGTTGACTAGTTAAGACCGGGCCTGATTTTATTAGAAACACTTCAATTTTGGGGTTTAAAATGAACAAAATGTTTTTTTTGTTTTTACACCATTGCTATCTTAACTGCTTGATGTTCTGAACACTTCAATTGGTGGAAAAATAAAAAGAACATTTTCTTTATGTTATTCACATATTCTTGGGGATAACACCACTCGAGGTGTTTAAAATGAATCAATTTGCTATGAATTGTATATCGTGTATTCATTGATTGGAAAAGCTAAATGTTTTTCTTCTCCCCTCGCACCTTTTTGCAATCTTGGGTGATCGAGGAAATTTTGAGCTTTGCACTTTTTTCAAGCATACCTTCTTAGAGGGCTTGCCTATTGAGACACATCTGGTGTTGGAGAACTCATAGGCGACCCAAGCGGTAGTTTCATTCTAGACTGCTATATAAATCCTTTGTGAGTGTAAGGAAATTTCATCACTCGCCGAGTGCAGATGTCCTATACTGACATATTCTTCCTCAATATTCTTGTGATGTGTAAAAACCCGAAAGGGCTGAAAGGTTCTTAAATGAACAAAATGTTGCATGTGTAGGTGCCCAAAAATAATATCCCAAAAACATGACTATTTTTCTTGGCATGTCAAGACAGTACATTTCCTTGACATAGCCTATTTTTCCATTCCATCTTCTAAGATTAATAATCCTGGGGATGATTGGTAGGCCTACTAGGAAATATGTACCCATTTGAGCTAGGATTGTAAAGTGCTTGTTAATGTTAAACTTTCCCAATTACATTCAAAAAATTGTGACATCAAAATTTTTGTTTGATTTAGAAAAAAAAAAAACACATCAAAACAAACATTAAACAAGTTGGTAAAATCACAAACCCTTTGATTTAGTGTGTACTTGTGAAAGAATCCTTATATTTTGCACTCCTTGAAAGGATTTATCCTTAAAGGTTTCTAAACATTTTGGCTTTTATTTTTCAGGTTACATGGATCAAAGTAAACCTTTGGTAAACTATGGCTTGGTTGTTGTGATTTCACAACTTGAGTTATAGACATTTAGGTCACATAAATTTCATGCTTTTGAGTTATTCCAGTGTTGTTCTATCATTTTCCATACTCAAGAACACATAGGAAACAAACCTACAGAGGTTACAAACTGTCATTCTAGCTCACAATCTTTTTTGCAGATACTTAGGGGGAAACAAACTAAAGTTGTCTATAAGGTCATTGTTCGAACAAAACATTTGGAAAATCAAATTGGTCACAAAGTCTCTCACCCATTATTCCCATACTACTTTTTTAAATCAAGATCAAACAAAATGCTAGGATCATTCCTTCACTCAAACAGTCTATGATATCAACAATTACTTGGAACTCATAGATAGATCAAGTATCTTTCCCATAACATATCCTCTAGACAAAGGAAGTGAGATATCGACCCTCGTTTCTTCAAAAATTTGATTTCCAAAAAGTAACCACATTCTAAAATAGCACTCAAGCCTTAAGTTTTTGAGTTTCATAGCAACCACCTTACAACACCATTTACACCTTATGACCATCTGGCAACCAACAGCTCCAGTTCAACAACCAGGCCTTGTAGCACCGATTATTCAACCTAGTCTCACACACATTGAGGGTGCACAAACCGAAATCATAAGTAGTTTGAGAAACTTTATATTTGAGAAAAATGAAACACCCCATCATTTTCTCACCGCATCAATCATCTTAAATGAAGAGGAATAAAAATCAAACATAGCAACTAGAAGACCTATATTCCTACCACCTGTGTGGCAATAAATATACATCCCTCATGCTTTTTGGAAAGAAAAAGATCCTTAGGTCTAGCAAGAGCAAGATCCTTAAGTGAAAATCTATACTTAGACTCTCAAAGAATCGCCCTATAAAAAAAAATCCAAAGGTTTCCTCTCAAGGAGATATCGCAACCGTCAAAACCGGCTAGATCACTTTTATTATCACTCTGCACCAATAGGCCATGTCTTTTCCAGAGAATAGGAGTTAGGAAAAAAAATCACAAAATCTTGGTAGTTGTTTATGACAACCACAAGATTTCAACATAGAAAGAACATGGAAACCAACAAAAGAAGTGATAGCATCCCACCAACAAACACCACAAACAGCAGAAGAGACTAATGAGGATATAAACCAAGTGACCTTATGATAGGGTATTGAGTATCAAAACATCCCCAAAACATGTCGATCTATTACCCAAATTACTCTTATCAAGGGTCACAACATCAAATAGGGCAACAACATCATGGATTTCAAAATCACCATCAAGGAATAAATCCAAAACATCAAATTGCCCTAGATAAAATTGCGAGAGATCGTGAGGAAATTAAATTAAAATGAAATACAACATATCATCAACGCCTTATCCTCAACCAACAGACATTATTCCAAAAACACCTCAATATCCACATCAACAACACTTCCAATATCCGCAATATCAAGAAGTACCACAACACCAAGGTGTACCTCAAGTGAAATATCAGAATGTACCTCAAACACAGTATCAAGGAGTTTAGAAAAATCAAGAGCAAAACAATCAAGAAAAGCCACAAAGGAAAGATTACCAACCAGAAAGAAAATTCACCGCTTTGGGAGTGACTTTAGAGGTAACCATGCACGAACTAGTACAATAGGAACTTATCAATATCAATGATAATCTAACTTATGATGAACCAAGCTTTAAACTTCCTTGGTATAACAAGTACGAACAATGTGAGTTCCAAAAAATCAAGGGTCACACAATGAACAGATGTGCTACACTCAAAAACCTCATCCAAGACCTTATTGATCAAGGAGAAATTGCTATTAACATTCAAGGTCCAACTACCAATGACAACAATGATAAGGTCTCAACCTCAAAATTTCAAAGAAACAATCAAGAGCTATCTATTATCAATCACATTGACAATATCTCTACATCATCCAGTGAGCAAGAGGACATACATCAATAATTTAGTCCCAAGAATGATCAAAATAAATCACCCAAGTCTAGAAATGATCCAGTTCAAAATATATTGACATCATCCAACTTCATGACAGTACATATTGATGATCAAGAGACTCCTAAGCCAACACTTATACCCAATGTAAAAAATATAAGCCAAGAGTTATCACCCATATGCCCACAATTTGAGGAAATACAAGGATCTTTTATAGGAAATCCTTTCTTTGAAATTGATCCATGTCAAGAATGTGAACCAAAGCATGTCAAAGATAATACCATACAAAGTCAAGATCAGGAAACCTTACCATCAAATATTACAATGACTTGGTAGATATCTTCCAAGATATCCAAGGCTTTCCAAAAGAACACATCCATATGCCAAGCACGCATACATCTACCCATGAGATGCTTACTCCTAATGGACATGTAGATGATCTTCCTCCAAAACAAGAGTCTCATACTCTTGATATCATTACCATGGAACAAGAGTCACCTACTCTTCATATATGTACATATGATCAAGATATAGCAGAATCTATAGACCTATCAGAAAGTGATCAAGAAGGAGAATTGAAATCAGAAACATCCTCTAGGCAGGTTGAAGACATCGAGCATGAAAATATGGAGCACAATATCCTAAATTCAACAAAGATAATGGACAATCCTGAGCAACAAAGTAGTGGGTATACAGTAGTCAAAGAAGCATTGATATATTTTGAAGGGCCATCAAATTATGATATTTCACAAGATCAAATTGAAAATATCAATTAGGAAATTATCCCACATATGAAGGATCTTATCAATGAAGAATCTATCACCTTTGAAGATCCACAACAGAGCAAAGAAGGATTAGCACCTTGTTTCCAAGGTAAGACATATTCTATTTCCAATGAAATTTCTCAACAAATTCATTATCAAGACAAAGGAGTAGGCCTACATGAACAGGGTATCCTAGCACTAGTGCAGATTATTGGCAATCCTAAGCATCAAGGTATGGGTTATTCAACAATTAAAGGATCTAAACATATCAATGATACCACTATAATATTGGGGGAAACTTTATCTAATGCAAGCATCAACATAGAGAGCATGAATATTCCTTATGATGAAATTGCTACCAACGCTACAACTAGCCATGTCATAAATCATCATCCACACACTTTTCCACCCTCTCATTGGGACCAACAACAAGAGAAAAAGCTATACCTAAGAACAAAACAAGTCATTGAAGCAAAAGAATCAACAAAACAAAATGGACAAGAAATATTCAAATGGATACAAAAGGAAAAGCAAGAAAATTGTCCCTATCAAACTCCATTAGTCAATTTTTAGAAACTATGGGAAAAAATCAAAAAGGGAATTCCATCCATCAAAAATGTCCAAAAATGAAAAAGCAAGCTTCAAGAGCAACCTACAAGGTATATCAAGACATTGGTCCCAATTGAATCTCCATATCCACCCATCATTGCTCATCATCCCAAGTTTGGAGATTCAAAGGTTCCAAAGTGCCAACCAATCCATCTAAATATCATATCCTTCGACACATTTCGCTATCCAAGATATCCAAATCTCGCATTAACCATGCATTGGAAGCAACTCTTTATCATAAGGATTCTAAAGGCACTTTATCACAATGTGTGCATCAAGGTAAGGTTAACTATGGTATCAATAAAGAAAACAAGAAGTGTCAGGGGTTACATTCAAGCGCTCGTATCCTAGCAAAACAACTCCTCCAAGCAGGATATCATTGGCATGTCATGACAACAACAACAACCATATCAACACCAACAACATCTACAACAGCACCACTAGGTGGTTCAAACATGAGCATAAAATCATCACCATGATGAAAACCTAGTAAACAAGCATCTTGTGTGACATCAAAAATCAATAAAAAAACAAAAAAAATCAAGAAAATAGTCAAGAGAAAAATCATCCTCCAGTGAAAACCACTATGGTGGCGCTTTGGACAAGTACCATAATGAAAACCTGGCAAACATGAATCATGTGTAGAATCGAGCATCAATGTGCACCATTTTAATTGGAAGCATCTTAGCCTATCCATAATGAATCCCATCCATTTTTGTCCAAAAATCCAACTAATCTTGACAAATGTTTGTTGTACACTTTACAGTTGCTAATGGAAAACATCTTGACATGGGTCACTATCATTGATCTTATCCTATCTAGCATTATTTGAGCTATGAGGTATTGTCCAAAAAGGGGCATGCTCTATCCAAACATGTTATCTTATCACAAGATAACCTATCATTGCTAGAAACTGGGGGCAAGTACTTACATCTTGCTTCAGAATAAATCTTGATCTATGCCTTCTAGCTCACATTGTGATCTAGGCATTGTCCAAACAACAAGGTGTACCACATGGTACCCTTCCTAGATCATCCCATCAACAAGGTAACCTGCCAATGCACTATTAGGGTAACCTTTGAAATATTTCGTCACAACAACAAGGTGTACCACTAATGCACTACCAAGGTAACCTTCAAAGATAACAACAACGTGGATTATTCCTTCACTCAAAAATTCTAAGATACCAACAATTGCTTGAACCCTACAGCTAGTTCAAGTAAGCTTTTCCATAACATATCCTCTAGAAAAAACATAGTGAAATATCAATCCAAGTTGTCAACATCTTAAACCCTAGGCAAGAGGGTAAAAATCAAAAAAACATCAAAAAACAATGGAAAATAGCAAAACATTCAAAAACATTTAGAAAACCACAAAAGACAAGAACATTTGGAAAACATCAAAACAAAACAACATCATGGGGTTATTCCTTCACTCAAATAGTCTAAGATATCAATATTTGCTTGAACCTCACAGCTAGTTCAAGTAGATTTCCCGCAACATATCCTCTAGACACAGAAGTGGAATAGCAATCCAGATTATCAATGTTGTTTATCCAAAAATAGTTTATCCTTTGAGTCAAACGGTCGAACTACATGGTCTCTACATGTACAATGTAGGCAAGGCTTATTATCCCCCAAGACCCTAGGTCAGTCCCCTTAGGTTTCTAACATGCTTTATTTCAACTTAGTCAAAAACACAAAATCCAAAAAAATAGTCAAAAGATACAAAATCCAAAAACATTCACAAAACAAAAAAAGGTCAAAAACACTCAAACCAAGTGAACTACGAGCCTCTACGTGTACAACGTAGGCAAGGATTATCTTTGATGAGCCCTTGAGGCCTTAGGTTAGTCCCCTGAAAACAACAAAAACAACATGATAAAAACTTAGAAAAATCAAAAAGACCCATCCCATCCATCAAAATTTGCAATAAAACATCATCCAATAATAAATGGATCATCACACTCACCCTTTGATGAAACAAACAAACAAACAAAGCAAACATCAATAGCTATAACTTTCAAGCAAACAATCACAAAAGATTTGATTACAAATAGACAAAAACAAATCCAAAGTATCAACTACCTATCTTTTTGACAAGTCCCAACAACATCCTGCGATATGTCTTAACGGATCTGTTCCTACGATAGACATAATCAACACCGGATAATAGCCCCACCCCAAACAGATATGGCAAGTGATACTATAACTTTGTTTTATCTTTTTATAGACTTATCTTTTCGATTTATTTTATTGACTCATTCCCAAGATCTCTCGAGGATGTCCATAAGGATTTAGAGAAGAAGGAATGGGGGAAATTGAGTGTCATTTCGGTTTGCTATTTGTAAGATTTTTTTGTGATACTATCATGGCGAATACTTGCTTTATTGAGTGTATGGTAGTTGTGTTGAAACAATTCGTGTAGCAGTTGCATGTTGGGTATTTCATACCTCTTTCTATAAATGGTCCTAAATTCATGTAGCAGTTGCAAGTTAGGTATTTCATACCTCTCTATGTAAATGGTCTGAAATTCGTGTAGCATTTTCATGTTAGGTGCCCTATACCTCTTTGTGTGACTAGTCTGAAAAGCTATAACACAACCCAACTATATGCTTTAAACAAAGTTTTTTTATGTCTGGTATGAACAAGAATACTCTTTATTTGTAGAGTCAAAGTCCACGCAATGGATACAAAGTCACCTTGGTCATTAATACCCTGGTGCATCGTATTTGTTTGCTACATCAAATAGGATTGTTCAAAAATTGTGAAACCTCCAAGTAAAGTGAAAGCAACTCATCACTACTAACAACATCAAATTTTTATCTATCATCAAATATTTCTTCTAACTAGCATCCATCTTGCATCCACAATGTCGTCAGTACATATCATGATGATAATAAAGTAATTAAAACATCATGTATCATGTATGGGGCATCCATCCATCCATATCTCACATATATCATCATCATCAAAAGATGGGAATGTCATAGTACATCATCATCAATGAAACAAGTGTGATAGGATAATACAACATCATAACATATATATGAGGCCTCAACTGGGCTGATGAATATATATACAAAAAATCATGTTTGCAATATGTCTCTGAACAACAACATAATAAAGATCAAGTACACTGCCCAACAAAAAGGGAAACACTCTATAAACCAGGCTGCAGATCACCATCTAGATCTAGCTATCTAACAGGATGACCACCTGCAATCATTTTTAAACCCACACTATTAGGGTTTCACTCTAAACGAGTAAGTGACACATAATGACACAAAACATGATAATAAGCAAACACATGCCAGGATTCTGAGCAAAAGCTAAAGTCAAACGCAATAGGAAGAGTCAAATACAAGGGTTTTGAGCAAATGCTCAGAAAGCACCAAGCAAAAGCAAGCTTTTCAAGAAAAGGTGAGCTTTTCAAGCAAAGGCGAGGAGACAAAGGCGTGGAAATAAGTCAAAGGCAAGGATATATGTCAAAAGCAAGCTTTCAAGACTTCAAACAGTCAAAGGCGAGCTTTCTGATCAAAGGCAAGCTTTTCAACCAAATGCTAAAAAAAAAGTGAGAATTCTAGTCAAAGGCATGGAAATGTGTCAAAAGCATGGAAATAAGTCAAGGGCATGGATTCTTAGCAGGAAAAAATGAGGAAACCGAGGCCAAAGCTCAGAAATCAAGAAACTTCGCTTTTGACCTAGAAAACTTAGTACATACAAAACAAGAACAAAACAAGACGAAAGCAAAAAAGCGAGAAGGTACATACCAAGCCACCGATGCCTGAAGGCCATCCAACCTCCCGAATGAGCTCAAAATTATGTGGGGCTCTATCAAATCACGGAATTCATCCTCAAAAACTGATAGAATGGGAGAACTAGAGACAAGAATTAGCTATAGAGTCAAAACACAAATGAGCTATCAAGAGGAGAAATTGCTTATACAAAACCTCAAGAAACCCTAATTTCACTTAGGAACCCTAATTTCTACTTGGGGAACATTCCTACTTTCAAATTAGAAGCTCTCAGAAACACCGAAATGAGAGACGAAGGAACTATAAACCTGATTCTGTGACCTAGACACATTGGAACGGAAATAGAACAGAGTCGTGAGCCTGACCTCAAAACTTGAAATTTTTGGTCAACCTCTCGAGGGGGTAGCATAGAGTCCTGCCATCATTACATGAAACACCAGGGCATAGTGGGGCATAATTTTTTTTCAAAAACTTGATCTTAAAAACATTATCTTTGAAACAATGCAACCAGTACTTTGTATCAAAAAGGGGCAAAATGTAGACATGTAAAATTGACTTAACACCTATCACAACTCAAAATGTCTCAAAACAACTCGGAATCAACTCAAAATGTCTCAAAATAACTCAGAATCAACCTGAAATGTCTCGAACGTCTCAGAATCAACTCAAAATGTCTCGAAACAACTCGGAATCAACCCAAAACATCTTGGAACGACCCCAAATCAACTTGGAATGACTTTGAATCATCACATAACATCTCTGAATCAACCCAAAACATCTCAGAATCAACTCGGAATGTCTTGAAACAACTTAGAATCAACCTGAAATGTCTCAAAATGACTTCGAATCAACTTAGAATGTCTCGAAACATCTCGGAATCAACTCAAAACATCTCTAAATGAACTCAGAACCTCTCTTAATCAACTTGAAATATCTCGGAACATCTTTGAAACATCCCAAATCATCTTGAAATCATCCCACGACATCTCACAACACATCAAACGGCATCTGAAACCCTGATTTCCTCTATTAATTGAATAATACAACATTATTTAATTAATTCACTTTTTCATCATTCTCTACAAATTAAATAAATACTATTTATTTAATAAAGTCTTGAAAACCCCAATTCTACTATTAATTGAATAATACAACGTTATTTGATTAATTCACATTTCATCGTTTCGACCAATTAAATAAATTACATTTATTTAATAAAGTCCTAATCTATTCTTATTTCGTCCTGATTAGTCAAACAATGCTAATTATTTGATTATGTCACTAATTCACCTTATTCCTCAAAATTAATTGAATTATTAAATCATAATAATTTAATTATCACACTTTCCCTCCAAAATTTGAATAATTAAATCAAACTATTCAAATTAATTATCAAAAATCAAACACAAAAAGGAATTAATTAATTTAATTAATTCCTCACCCACTTTCTGATTGAGAAAATCATGGATTGCTAACTAAGCAATCTAATTTTGCTAACTCAACCATCTAATTCCTAACTAAACCCTAACTAATCAATCAATTGCTAACTGAGCAATCAATTGCTTGTGGTCAATCTAAAACCCTAACTAGCCAATCTATTCTTCAATCACCCTAATTGTGCAATCAACTTTGCACAATCTTCTCATGTCTAAATCCTCTCAACACATTTTGACCGTTGATCTAGATATTCTCCAATGTGATCCTAATCGTCGATTTGAAATCTCTTTTCCTATAAAACAAACCTCTCTCCTCACAAATATGGATCATAATTTCAACTTACCTTATGCAACGAAGTGCTATCAAGATCACCATTGATAGAGCTTCCTCATTTCTTCAAACACAAGCATCGTTCATCAAGCTTTTGCACGTAAGCAATGGAGGCTTTGCAGTGATACGAACAACCCAACATCATGCAAATACACTCCAACATGGGATGGTAAACTCTTATTTTGTTTGTTTGAATTTGTTTTGAATATCTTAGGATCTCATTTCATTCAAATAGCTTAGATTTGTACATTTCATGAGTGATGGAATAGGATAGATTGAGTGTTATGGATTAGATAGTTTCTGATTTCAATCTTACATTTGATTGTTGCCTTCGTTTTTCCTAATGGATTCCTTCCCCTTCACACAACACCTTCCAAAATATTCTAAGGTAGTTACACTTCTTGGGTAAAAGAGGGAGAATAAGGGTTACAAAGGAGAGCTCTAGTGGTGCAGATTGTAGTTTTTGGCTTGCAGATTTCTGTAATGAGAAGGCTCGTATGGCTGTAGTATGTTATTTTTTGAGTATTGTAATTTCACTTCATCAAGATAATAGAAAGGAAGTGTTTCTTTTTCATTTTTTGTTTATCTCTCTTGTTTAGTTGTGTATGTGGTTTTGTAAGGGGAGTACCCTCATCACATACAATAGTGCCCATATTATTATAGGGTTGACAAGGCCAAAGGTATAACTATCAATAATAGGGAAAGGCTGAGTACTAAGTATTTGTTTCATAATTTTAAACAAATATGGGAGCAATGACAAACCAATCCAATGATTCATTGGAAACTTAAAACCATTAGGGTTTGCATAGCCTGATATCTTGCATGCAAAAATTGATATACATTTACAAGGAAAATATTAGCTGAAAATATTCTGGAATAGAATAACAATAATTTACAATCCTATAGGTTGCTATCATTTAAAAGCATACGCCTTACTCACAATAATTAAAAAATTTAAGAATCTATTACCCTTCCATTAATACTCTTGATTGCAAGCTATTATGGCATTTGACCCTAACACTATGGTTTAAGGTTTTGAAAACCATTCTTAACCATAAGTGAAGAGCAATGATCCCATGCATCTATTGTATACCAATAGAGGATCGAGTCTTTGAATACATAGGTCTGCCACTAAGAATCATACATGGGTTTAGTAACACTCAAGGGAGTGAATATTTTCAAACACATAACAGGGGTTATTCAATTCATGCAACTAACATGTATTCATAAATCCACTTCAGAATAAATAATGCTTCTACTAAGAAATATTATTACCATTATCAAAATGCATAAAAATAAATTTATAGACCACCTACCAATTCCTTTGTAGCCAAGGAAGAACGCTTAATACTTTCCTAAATATTTCTTGCTCTCGATCACCACACCTTCTAAACTTCTCTCCTCTTTTCTTATCTTTTTTCATTTTCCATGTATTTCCTTTCTCCTTCGCATGTTTTTCCATCCTTCTCTCCCTCATCAGCTCAGGTGTGTGAGATTTTATTTTCTAGCTGGAACCTCTCATATCAGCCTCTATCAGCAAGAGCAATAATGAAGTTAGATTTTGGGATAGATTTGATTAGACTTCATATTAACTCCTCATAGGTTTCTAATGCTTTCCTTCCCACTTTCTATGTGGCATCAGCCACTTGATTAACTCCCACGACTTCCAATACAATAACACTAATTGCATGCCTCTCTCTAAAACACCAATTGCCCTCTTCATGTTTGCAGCCATGAATGAAGTGCCCACGAAGAAGAATGTGAGTAAAATACAAACTAGCATATATATATTTCAAATAATCTATATAGAATAAGCCGAGAGATATTTTTTTAAATAGTTATTTTTAAATTATTTTATTAATATAATTATATATATTATAATATAATTAATATCTATAATTGATTATATATTTTTTATTTATAGTAACAATTATATTTAAATCATTTAACTTTTAAAATTCTACAATGGAAATCCGATTCAAATTATTTACTTGCCGTAAAAGTAACACATAGCATTAATTATTTACTTGGCATCAATTCAGTGGATCGTATTCTCTTTTAGTTTCTCATGATAGTAAAAAAACATAGAATCAAATATCCCATCCACGGTTTTGAAACCTCAATGCTAATAGTCATAAGACATTGAAACCTTGATGTCTAGCATAAATTTCTTGTTTTATTTCTACATAATCCATGGGATCATCATATTGCTCCACCTATGTTGAAGAGATCATCTTTCCCCACCCATCATCAAT
>VDFB02110027.1:0-30186 GCA_007258455.2 Sequoia sempervirens
ATCAAGTGTTCTAGACCACACTAATGGAGATAAAGATACAAAATCTACTAGAGATTGATTAATAACAAGATCCAAAGATGCAAATATATCATCTAAAGACAAATATTCCTTCTCCAAGTGTTTCTAAAAAGACCCATGCCAATGCCAAATGGTGACAAATACTAATAAGATAAATCAAGCACCATGCAAGATTCAAGTACAATAACCATGGATGTATGACACTCATCATAGGGGAGACAACTATACCAATGATAATTTGGTACTCCTATAGAAGGTGTCAACATGAATGATGACTGAGTCATATATGAATCATGCATATCTACATAAATTATTACTATAGAAGCATATGTAGGAAAAAAGGAACAAGAAGGTCTCAATGTGCCCTCATAACATCTGAAGAAGAATCAAATCCATCAAAGAGAAGATGAATACAATCAATAGTCTCTCCCAAATTTGAAATGTGGGATTCTACAAAAAAACCTACAATGTCTATCAAGTATTCGTCCCAAGTAACTATATCTGGAAGACTATGAATATAATGTTGTATTGAATTAAAATAAGGCATGGATGTAGAAACACTAGTGTCATCAAAAGCAACAATAGATGGAGGAGATGAGATCTCAATGCATTTCATTGGACTACATTGTTCATTCCCAAACTAAAAATGTAAATGGAGAGGGGGGGTTGGTTGGGCTAGGTGACTTGTTGATATTACATTGATTCAATAGTTGGAAAATTCAAGTTGCTACAATATTCTCTTTTATTTTTAGGATATTCACCTACACAAAAAAGTGTAAGAATCAATATATGGATGGAATATGCTTATCACCAGTCCTAGTATATTCTTTTGTTGGCAATGATATCTATTGTATGCAAAAATTGACAATTGGTGGGGCATGCAACCTATGGAAGCATGCGCCAACAAGTGAATATGTGTCACATGGCAATGTCCAATTGGATTAGTACACTGCTAGCTACAACACAATATGCAAGTCTATAGTACCTACAACTGCACTTTTTTGGATTTTGAAAAAATCAAATAAAAAATAAAATATTAAAAAATTCACTTGCAAGCTAACTACACATGCCTATGTGGCCGTATGAATAGAGGAATTTTTTTGAGGGCCTAGGACAAAGTGTTCCAAATTTGATGATTTGATAGTTTATTTTAGGGTTCTTGGGCCTTTTGGATGCAATGAAAGAGTCAAATTTAATCCAAAATGCTTCAAAATTGTAACTACCTTATGGATTTAGTATCCACCTCCCAACTTCAAATCCTTGTAGATTTAGTCTCACATACCCAATTTGGACAACTAAAAAATGATAAACTTACTTTCTTGGACACCCCAAACTTAATGGCGAGCTCAGATTTGCACCAAATTTTTTTATAATGAACATGCAATGCAAATCCATAAAGAGAAACCCCCCCAAATTTTGGTATTATAATAAAAAAGTATTCTTTAGGTCATCATATGATGGAAGAGAAGAACATTCTCAATTTTTCAAGATCCACCAAGATTTGCAACCTAGCAAAAGTTCATGCATAAATCACTATCAGCTATGAGAATGGTATATGCAGATTTGAAGCTTTGACACCATGTTAGAGTCACTCAAAGACTCAAGCTTCCAAGATCACCTACAAACCAAAATATCTTTCCACAAGAGAGAAAAGAAAGAGCATAATTTTTCAATGAAGGATGCAAAATATACTAGATCAAATGTGATCAATGAATGTGCAGATGCATACAAAATATACATATGAGACCTTGCTTATATACATATGATGACTAGTGTCTTAATCTTATGTCATGTGATAACTAGGGGATAATTTCACATGTCTACTAGGGACTTCCAAAAATATTTCTAACTCCCTAAGTAAACTTAATATGTGAACATGTATGAAAAGGACCTAACTAGGAACTAGTTAGATAATGTGCCTTATTCACACTACAAAGGGAGTATTGGACAGGAAAAACCCATGTTCATACCAATAGGTATGAGTGCTTGGTAATATGTCAATCCATAGAATTATTGATAGAATCACTTCTAGTTGGTTGTGTGCAACAATTTTTGGTTTATATTTGAGTTGGTAATGTAACCATATTGTTGAATAATCCTAGACACACCTTCTAGGAATTTGATCATAATTTATGGATATTTCATGTTAATTTCCCAACCTCTATGAGGTTGTATCTCATCATGGAAATTGATCATTATTTTCCACATTGATTTCAACTTCTAGTTGATAGCATTTGGGATTTTTTATTCATAATGGGTTATACAAATTTGTTGTTCAAAAATATTAGTGATCAATATAATATTATGATAATCTTGTTAATGAATTTCAAATCTACTAGCACAAATTTACTATCCTATTTTCCTTATGGGTTCTAGTGAAAACATTTTTTAAGTATTTGGAATGCTTTCTCTAGTCCATTCAAATTGCATCTTATCTTGTAAAGGTGATAGTTTATTGCAACTTTCTAAGCATTGATTTATGTTCCTAATTTTATTGTACAATCATTTAAAGGTGATAGTTTTATTACAGCTCTCTAAGCATTGATCTATGAGTTGTATCTCATCATGGAAACCAGAGCTAGCCCAACGAAGCCAGGGCTTAACTGCCTCCTAGGCTCTCCAAATGCTCTTGGCCATGAAAGTTCCCACAATTTGAACTAGTTCCTTCATGACTAGAAGGGTTTGAAAGCTAATCCCCTTCCAGGAAGGTTTGTGAATAGGAAATCCTTACTGAATGCAATGCTTAAGGAGAATTTTCAGGCCTCGTCTCCAGTAAGAGCACGAATAATCCATTCCACACACAAGGCAGTCCCTTGTCGTTGAGTGGAGAGCAACCCAAGTCCTCCAAAGTCTCTGGGAAGGTAGCAAAAATTCCAGGCAACACAGTGAAACCCTCTGTGGGACTCTACAGAGGCCCAAAGGAAGTCTCGAAGAAAATTTTCAAGTTTTCCATAGGCAGCTTTTGAAGGGGCCCATCAAGAAGAATAATAAACATGGATGGCAGCAAGAATTTTAGAGAAAACTTGGAATTTCCTTACCAAAGAAAGGGGCTTGGTAATCCAGTATGCGAGCTTCTGCTAAATTTTGGAAAGAAAAAATTGCAATAGCTCAGCTGGAGAGGCCTAGAAGGCAAAGGGAATGCCCAGGAACCAAAAGATTTCCCCTAGCCCAATCCATTTTCAAATGTAATGCTGAAACCAAGGAGGAGTGGGCAATATATTTTTTCTGTAGCACAATGTTTTGTGCCACTGAATGGTGGAACCAAATGCAAGGAAAAAAGTGTTAAGACATTCCAGAGCTGCTTTGATATTATCTTCTTCCTCTAGAAGAGTGAGGAAAGAATCATCAGCAAAATGGCCATTAATCAGTTGAGCCTGAGAGTTAGGTAGCGAAATTCCTTTGACACGCTGCTGAGAAACCGCGTTGGCCAAGAGATAGCCAAAACCTTCGACATCAAGCACATAAAGAGAAGGAGCAAGTGGACATCCTTGTCGAATGGAGCAAAAAATCCCAAAGGCAAGAGATTGGTGGCCATTAATGGTGATACAAGCAGAGGCATATGTGAAAAGCATCTGGACAACCTAAATGAAATTGGGCCCAAACCCCAAGGCTTGCAACATAGCAAGAATAAAAGGCCATTCAATGCGGTCATAAGCTTTAGCAAAGTCTATTTTAAGAAAAATAGCCTTTTGTTCTGAGTGCCTGGCCCACTCCATGCCTTCCCACACAACAATAATGTTGTCCAGAATAAATATGGATTTGATAAACCTAGTCTGCTCCAGGCACACAATCTGAGGCAAAAGATGGTGGATTTTCAGAGCCAAAGCTTTGGCGATGATTTTGTAAGAAACATTGAGGAGCGTGATAGGCTACCAATTGCAAATATCCTCAGGATCTCCAGATTTAGGTATGAATTTAACATTTCCTTTGTTTATTAAATTACCCAAAGATTTAGAATGAAAGGCCTCGAGATAAACTTTGTGCAAGTCATGCCCAACACAGTCCCAAAGGGCCTTGTAAAATTCACAAGGGAAGCCATCAATCCCTGGGGCTTTGTCATCAACCATGGAATGAACAACTTCCTTAAGGTCTTTAATTGTTAGTAATTGATCACATAAAACTCTCTGGGCTGAAGATAGCCTATTTAGCACAATAGCAAGGCAATCCTGGAGGGCTTGCTATCACACAGGCATAAACTCCTGAGCAGTGAAAACTTGCTCATAGTGACGAACAAACGCCTGGAGAATGTCAGGAAGCTCAGAGAGCACCTGAATTTCAAAATATTACGATAATATTGTTAATGAATTTCAAATCTACTAGCATGCATTTACTATCCTATTTTCCTTATGGGTTCTAGTGAAAACATTTTTTAAGTATTTGGAATGCTTTCTCTAGTCCATTCAGATTTTATCTTATCTTGTAAAGATGATAGTTTATTGCAACTCTCTAAGCATTAATTTATGTTCCTAAGTTTATTGTCAATCATTTAAATTTTAATTATTTTATCAAATAAATCAAATATAGTAATACTAGGCCTTTTATCACCAATAATTCTTATTTATATTATTGGGGATCTAGGATGATTCATCATCAGATCCAATTTATTAATTGTAAATATCTCGATCAATTTATGTGCTAGGTCCATTTACTTTAAGTATATTTTATTCCATGCTTGGCATGTACTATAATCAAGTGATTTAGACTACTCTTTTGGCATTGATTTAATTCTACTTGCATTTAGCCAATTTGGTTTGATCATAATTCATATTTCACCATTAGCCATTTTGGCTCAATGATTGATTCTATTATTTTACTTATATTATAAATTCATTGGCTAGTTGTCAATATCTTTCAATTCAATTCTATTATCTTCATTCTAGTCTCTATATGAGCTCTCACCTTGCCCACATCATGATCTTGGTGGTAAAAAAGAACGATGGTTCAAATTATCATAAAAAAAGTATATGGATTTGTGCTAATATCCTATGAAGGTTATTACACTCTGGCTATCACATAGAACTACAATAGCTCCTAGAATTATTCCTACATCTAAAAATAATTGTTTAAGCTAGATGGCTTCTTTACAAGCATGATTATCCACCATTTAGTCTAATTTTGTAGTGGGAAAACAACTATATACTATCACTTATTCATCCAACTAATAACACCATGAAATATAGTGAAAACATGTCCACTAGTGGATCTCTTGTTGTCAACATTTCTATCCCAATATGAATGCACAAATTGTCATTGAATATTGGTCCTTTATAGATTTAACAAGATAAAAAATGGAGTACTCAAAGGCACTCCATAAATATCTAAAAACCGTCTTCATTACATCTTAATGTACTCATCTAGGATAACCATGAAATGGCTAAGGAATCCCACTTCTTGGAAAATGGTTGGTCTTGTATAGTCCTTAGCATACATTAAGCTATCAATAGCACTAGTATAAGGTACTATAGCCATATCCTCCATATCACTAAGAGAATTCAGACACTACTCAACCAATAACTTAGTCCCCACTAAAATAAGAACACACAAGGGCCTACAAGTTGAGATGTTAAATCTCTCCAACACTGAGTTCACATACTTATTATAGTACAATAAAAGCTTTCTATTAGATCTATCTTTTTTGATCTCCATCCCCAAGATGAACCTAGCCACCCCTAAGTCCATCTCAAACTATGTTGAAAGTTGAGACTTCATTTAATAAATCATACTCTTATTTTTATTAGAAAACATCATATTAGTAGTTATAATGTAAGAATAAGAAAGTGATAATTGTCAATCTTATAATAGATTAATTGATCTAATTTAGACCTTATAAATTCCAATTCTAAAAATTTTTTATCAATTTTTTCATACCACATCTTAGGAGATTTCTTAAGACCATGCATATATTTCTTTATCTTACAAATCAAACTTGCTTTACCTTTTTCAATGTAGTACTCTAGTTGTGACATATAAATAGTTTCCTTCAAATCACCATGAAGAAAAGTTATTATTGCATCCATCTACTCAACCTCAAGGTCAAATATTGTTATTATGGATAATATAAATTAAAATTATGTCAACTTAGAAATTGGAGAGAAAATCTCACCATAATCAATTCCCTCAACCTATGAATAACCACTCACAACCAATCTTGCCTTGTACTTCTCAACACAACCATTTGGACCATTATTTTTAACACATATTTTCATCAAACAAGTTTACATCAATCAAGAAAAGGTACTAGGTCCCATGTGTCATTTTAATATAATGCATCCATCTCCTCATTCATGACCACTTTTCAAGAATCTACACTATTCATACCCATGGCCTTCTTATAGTCCTAGGCTCATTAGTGTTAATAATCAAAGAAAAAATTCATCTCTAATCAAGAGGATTATATACTTGTTCGATTATTTTCCATGTCAAGTGAACCCCCTCAAGGGTTGAGATTAAGAGTCTAACTCCTCTTTATAACGCTCTAAATTGTATGATCTCTCATCTTGAGATCCTTCATGGATTCTAGTTCAACTTTCTCAATCTTTTAGGGTAGTTGAACTACATCTTTTTTTCATCCTTTCCTAGCTACAATATAGTGGAAGAATTTTTAAATTCTCTAAAGATAACACTTTTGAAATACAAAAAATTATTCACCATAGGATACCAAATCTTGTACCCTTTCACACCAATATCATAACTGATGAAGATACATTTTTCAACCTTGTTCTCTAGCTTTGATCTCTTCTCCTTAGAGATGTAGGAGCATATAGAGGTACCAGAAATCTTGCATCAACCAAAAATATTTCCTTTCTTTGTTTTGTATTTCAATAAGGGCTAATGTGCGGTAATTTAATTATTTCAAATTTCAAAATATTGTAATTTACCCTATGGCAATTTGTAATTACATTTTTGGAGGTGGATTTACTAAGGTGAAGGTCACAAGGGCATCTTGGAGGAATATTCTAGCCTAGGCATCCATTTCAAGGTGGGGACCACTCATCAATGTGTGTCCTTGCATGTTGATTTGTATGATTTGTAGGCTCTTACATGTTGGGGTGCCCAAGTTTGCATGTTGGTGCATGTTCTTTCATGGAGCCGTCAGAGAATAATGAAGCACACCAGATTGACCAAATTTGATTGGCCATGGTTTAGGTGCCCATGTGAAGGACATGTGAGATTTGAGTAATTTTTGTTATTTTATGATTTATTATCCAAATGGGGTATGGGTTTTCCAAGGAGGTGTTTTGCTTGTGATTTTGGAAAACCATAGTGGTTTTTTTCTCATTCACAAGTCTATATATTCAGGCCTTGTAATTTGGGAAGATGGATTTGGGAGTTTTTTCGGGTGAATGGGGAGATGTTGCTGGATTGAAGAGAGGTTTTGAAGACTCCATTGATGTATATTTCTATTTGCATAGAAGCCCATGCTTTAGTTGGAAGATAGTGAGCTAGCACAGTCCGTGTGAAGGGAGCTTGAGAGCTTTAGTGAAAGAAGGGTTGAAAGAGACCGAGAACTTGAAGGTGGAAGGTTTATTGCAGCAATGATTTCCATTGAAGATTGCAGGTTGAAGGAGCTAGAACCTTGTGAAAGAAGTTGGATTTAAGGAGACCATTTTTGTATTGATATTCGTTGTTGTAAATCATATTTAATTAGTTTTTTAATGGTTTTCATCAGCCTGTAGGGCTACAATACAATATAATTTTAGAAATTCTTTGTTGTTATGCAATTGAAGGAGAATTTGAATGAGAATCCAAGACATTTCTCACAAATTTCTATGTTATTTCAAGTATGTCTTTTTGATCTTGACCCTATGCTTACTAGATCATCTACCAAATTAGTAAGGAAAGAAAGTTAGTAAATTACAATTGAAGAAGCAAAGGGGAATGTAGTGGTTAAGAACCAAGAAACTTTGGAATATTGCTTGAAAGGAAAGAAACCCTCTATAAAATGATATTGTTCTCATTAAAAATTGTGTAGATAGTGCCCTAAAGAAAAACTACCTCAAGAGTCTAATAAAAAACCATTTTTTTCTTTGATAGGAATTTAAGAAACCAAACTCGATGAACTAAGGGTAATTGACTCTTGATGATCTATTTGGAAAAAATTCTTATTAGATGTTATCAATTCCAATGGAAAATTTGGAGGTCTTCTCATTGGTTAGGATACTAATAATCTTAATAAAATTGATGGGCATCAAAGTGACTATTGAATTTATCCTACTTTTAATGTGAGTGGATTCTCATTTTCTTACTCAAATTTTCATGCCCCTAATTGTCATATCACCAAAATAAAATGTTGGCTCTCTATTTTTCATACATTGTAGAACATAACCTTGCAATTTGATTCTAGCTAGGTGATTTTAATGTTTTCTTTCCTTCTATGGGGTAGCTCAAGAATCTGAGAACCTTGCAAAGAGAACATTGAAGACATTATTCTCTTGGTTGGACTTAATGATGTTAAGATAGTTAGAGAGAAACACACATGGTCAAATAAGAGATTTAGAGACAACTTCATTGCTAAGAGAGTGGATATGCTCCTCATTGTACAAGACATCCTTACCCTCTTTCCCACTATCATATCAAAATTATCTAGAGTATGATTTTTTACCATAAACCATTTTTTTGGATAGTGGCAGCAATAAAATCAAGGGCCCTATCTCCTTTAAATACAATGTTGATTGGATTTATTTTTCTAGTTTCCCCTATGAATTTGAGTGCAACTAGAACTCTTGGTTCCCTTCCAACAATGCCCAAGACATATTGAAGTTCAAAATCTCCATTTTAAAATTATATTTGAGGAAATGGATAAAATCTTAGTTTACCTCGAATGTGCCAAAGCAATCCCTTCTACTAAAACTTAAGGAAAACTATATTTTTTTAAAAATGGAGCCTCTCTCTAATGCTATTAAATTATAAAGAGATTATATTATTGTTGTTATATGGAAAAGACAAGTTGGAAGAACAATATTGGAGGCTCAAATCCTACATGACTTAGCTTCATGAGGATGATGCTAACACCAAAAGATTTCACCTCAAAACTGATCAAATGTATTAAAGAAATTTCAATCATAGAAATTGTGTTGGGTAGTAGCAATGTGATTTGTAATAGTGAATAAGTTAAAGAGGGAACTCATAATAACCACAAATTTTTTTATCAAAATTTGAATAGAGACCATGTGAATCAAGCTTCTCTCCTTAACAACATCCTCATGGTCATCTCTGAGGACATTAAAAGTATACTCTATCAAGTGGTCAATGGAGAAGCTAAAAAATGTTTTCAGCCAACTAAAGATAAGGCTCGTGGACCTAATGGGTTCTCAAACTATTTCTTCCACCAAATTTTTAATCTCATTGCAGTTGGCCTCCTTCATCTAGAGATGTTTTTCAAGAAAGGTAAGCTCATCAGTGCCCTCAACTCTGCCTTTTTAGCTTTAATACCTAAAGAGAATAATATTGTCTTCTTTAATTGGCTCGGGTCTATTTCTCTTTGCAATTCATCCTAGAAGATTATAAATTAAAATATTAGCCAACAAAATAAAAAATATTTTTGAGTCTCATTATCTTTGAAAAGAAAGGAGAATTCATTCTTGGAAAATAAATATATATCCAATATCATATTTGTTTTTGAAGCAACACATACCAACAACAAGGATACCAGGAAAACGATCCCCATTAAACTTGACATGGAAGATTCCTTTGATAGAGTTGATGTAGAATCTTTAGTGGAGGACTTTCAAGCCTTTGGATTCCCTCTTCTATTCCTAAAATGGATCGTTGGTTGTGTCATCAATCCTTAAGTAGCCATAATAATTAGTGGATCTCCAACTAGATTTTTGAAGGCCACAAGGGGTCTTCGTAAATGTTCTCTTCTCCCCCCCTACATTTATATATTTTTTGTTAAATCTTTAGAAGGTCCCTTTCAACCAAAAGGAGAGCTTTGAACATTATTAGAATCAAGGTTGCTAATGGGGTCAAGGATATTATTCATGTCCAATTTGTGGATGGAACCATCTTGTTGGGGGAAGCTATCAAGTTGAACATTAGAAGGCTAAAGAAATTTCTTAATCATTCTTACTTCTAAAGTTTCCAACAATCACAAATTCTCCACCATAAACACCTATATTGCTAAAAAATATTTTTTCCCAAATTCTTCAATTTGCACATGATAGGGATTCCCTTTAAATATTTGGGTGTTCATATGAGTTTCAAAATGAAAATATTTGATTGCTTGCTCAACCTTTTTGGAAAAAAAATTGAGAAGCACATTCAAAGCTTCCACAATGGGTGGATAAGCCTTAAATAAGCCATCTCTAGTCTTCATATCTACTAACTCATGATTTATTATTCACACATTTCGATTCTAGATGCTTTAGACAGAAAAATAAAAGATTTTTTATGGAAAGGGGGTAAGAAAACTCACTAGAAAAAAAGCATCTTGTTGGGTGCAATAAATTTTACTAAAGAAAAGTTGCAAGATGGTTTAGTTATTAGATATATGTTGATAATGAGCATTGCCTAGGGGAAAATCTTGTTTGGAATATTCTAAATCCTCCAAAAACTCTTTAGATACAAATACTTGTTTGTAAACAAGGCATGCAACTCAATCTTTCAAAAGCTTGGCACTTCAAAAAATTAGTATCTAATTGTTTGAGTTGTTGATTTGATTAAAAATAACACTTCATGATATCCTAGAAATGGGCATATCATCTAATGTTGGGATGACTGAATTATTAATAACAAACCTTAAGCTCTCACATGATGGGTGTCCCCTTTTGTCCATGAAATGACTTGGTGTGAAAAAAACTCAAGCATCTCCTTCCTTGGGTGATCTCATCTCATTAGACTTTTTGAGGAACACCATAATAAGTGGGTGCTAGTGAAAACAATTTAATTTAGGGTGAAATCAACTCCTCAAGTAACTACTTGATCAAGGTTGGAATTCATTATCTCCAAGAAGGGGAACCTCCTATCACTTTCTATGTAGCATTTAGAATTTGAGCATTACCCTGCAAATTAGAATGTTTTAGTGAGTTTTCAAGAAAGAAAAAAACTCACTAGTGAAAACCTCATTAAGACGGGTATCTTGGGACCCCATATTTTCTTTAGATGTTTCAAAGCTTGTGAAACCCAAGCTCACCTTCTCTTTAATTGCAACAAAGGCTCTTCTATTTGTATTTCTCTCTCTTGGTTTTGAGTTCCACTTTCAAAATAGATTGAAGTTAGAAATTTGCACCCAACAATGGAATTCTTGTTACTACAACTTACTCAAAGGAAAGCCTCTTATTAAATTTTTATTGTGTTCGAGCTACCTTTCTTTTCCATGTGGTTTATTTAGATTAATACAATCAAAATAATTTTTGAAAACATGGATACCCTAAAGAACATTCTGATCTACAAAATTATCTTGGATATGGTAGAAAAAATTAAGGCTTTCTTCAAGAAGAAATAATACCTAAATGTGCTATACAATGTTGAACTTTGTTTTCTTAGAAATTGGAACCTTGTGGGTTTCATCAACAACACTCTGACTAATTACCCTTCTCTAAAAAAATATTTTAGTTATATCAGACTCTTTTTTATAGTGTATCTTAAGCCAATCTTGGTATTGATGTTGGTGGAATGTTATGGGCTAGACCTTAGCTTAAGATTTGGGATTTTAGCATAATTCTTAAGCATTCCTCCAACCATGTTATTTATGGGTTGTAATTTCAACCTTCTTCTTGCAACCAAAGAAAAGCTCAAAAATCTTACCTTTTATTGTAAGTTGATAATATAGTGCTTCTTGAGTAAAAATATGTTTATAACTATATAACTTCATATATTGCTAAAATAGGTTTCAAAGAATTTGTAAGATTTTGACCAAATTAGTTGGTAACAAATTCCTAGACACCTAAGCTCTTTTTTCAACAAAAAGACCAAGGATGGGATACAATTATTCCCCCTTCAATTTGTATCTAACATTTTTTAACCTAAGGAGTTGTTATCCTTGATGGTCTCCAAGAACTCCACTAGCTTTGCTAGAGCCCCCTTAGCCTAATTTTTTTTGTCTTTTTTGTCATTCAATATTATATCTTTATGTAACATTTTATATGTTAAATAAAACCATTTCTTTTATAGGAAAAATAAATGAACCAGGTAAAGTTTCCAAAACTATTGTTACAACAAAAGATAGGATTTTGTAGTTGATATTGAATGATGTACATGTGCCTTCTTTTATTTCTTGGAAAGTTTATATTTTATGTTTTCTATAGATGATTTCTCTAAAAAACCATGGTTATATTTTCAAAAATGAAAAATTGAGTTTTTTTTTTTTAAATTCAAGAAATTCAAAGCTCTCGTAGAAAACTAGATAGAAAAGAAGATAAAGATGATGAGAATAGATGATGGTGGATTTCTCAAATGAGTTTGAATGGCTTTGTAAGTAATTTAGAATAGCAACTTAATAGACAACTCTATATACACCACAATATAATGGAGTTGTAGATAAAATGATTGGAATGTTGATGGAAAAATGAATGATTATGCTTAGTGGTGTAGGCTTATAGAAAAAATATGGGTGGAAATAGTAAAATTATATGTTACCTAATAAATCGATCATCTACATTATCTATTTTCAATAAAAAATAATAGAAGGTATGAACTGGTAAGAAACCCTCTTTCAACATCTCAGAGCTTTTGGTTTCAATAGTGGTGTGCACGATCCAAAAGAAACTAGAACTAAATTAGATTATAAAGTAGAAAAGTGTATCTTTATTAGATACAACAATGGTAAAAAATGGCTACAAAAATTTAAAACCAAAAACAAAGAAGATTGTCTAGACTTGTACTATAATTTTTAAAAAGGTTAAAAGGCCTCCAAAGAAAGAAAAAACAATATAGGAAGAACCAAAATATGTGCATTTTGAATTAAAAAAGACTCTATCTGAATATGAATATGAATCAAATAAATAAAGTGAACTAGAAGAGGAATAATGACATACACCAATCTTAAGGAGGATGTTTAGAAATGTAAGGCAACTAGAAAGGTATGTCATTGACTAGATTTTCATTTTACTTTTGTTTCATGTATGATTGATGATGTACTAAAACTATTGGGGAGGCTCTTGATTCAAAGGAAGATAAATTTGAAAAGCCATAAACGAAGAAATGGAGCCCTTGGACAAAACAATAAAATTAGATTTGGTAAATTTGTTTGCTATAAGAAGGTGCATTGGTTGCAAGTGAGTGTTCAAGAAAAAGTTCAATGTTGAAGATGAAGTGGAGCAATACAAAGCTTGCTTGGAAGTTAAGTGATATTCCCAAGTAGAAGGAATTGACTCAGGTGAGGTTTTCTTTCTCATTGCTATGGAATGCTAATAACCCTTAGGTTATCACCTACCATAACTAACATTTTCTTTTGCACTTTAGTGCCTATCCATCCCAAATAAGACTTTGAAGTAATTGATGTAACTTCTAATAAATGAATTTTCATTGTTGTTGTTACTTTTGATATTGGGGTAGAACATATGGATGTGCAAATGACATTTCTACATGGGGATATAGAAGAAGAAATATTTTCCACAAATAAAAACAAATGTAGTTTAAGGAAATAAGGACTTGGTTTGCATGTTGAAGAAGTCTAAATATGGCCCAAAGTAATCACCAAGGATGTAATATCAAAAGCTTGACAATTATGTGTTAGGATTGGAATTTGTACAAAACAAAACTAATCATTGTGTTTAATTCAAATATTTTGGTGACCATTTTGTTATTATGGTATTATATCTTAATATTATATTAATCGGAAACAAAGAAATGATCAAGGATGCCAAATCTCAATTGTCAAATTGTTGTCTATTAAAAATTGCATGTGGATTAGTGTTAAGCACAATGTGAAATATATTATCATATTATGAACAATTGAGTGTTGTTTTTGTTGAGTTTTTTTTTTTTTTGAAATGATTTCCTAAGATAAATTATCTTGTTATATTCTAGGTGGCATTATTTGTTTTTGCACATTTAAGATTTTACTAGCATTATTTCTCTTGCATATGTTTATTGGTATTATTCTCTTCATTTTTAAATCGATTTAGATTTAGAAAGTTACAATCTCACATATTGACCAAATATAACCCGATTCATTATCACCCCATTGTAATTATGAGGAATAATTAGCATTTGTGATGAATGGTATACATTTTAATAGGAATGGAAGTCCCATACGCTATGTAGGGGATCAAACAAGTGTATAATTTCTCCTAGTTGTTTGCTTGATAATTATTTTCCTTTTATGGGATCGATATGGGTGTTTCAATGGATCTCAGTAGAAAGCTCATATGGATCATGGTATTTGTTTGGCATTATTAGTTATAATATTCATCCTTTTAAAAAATGTTTCTTTCACTTTCTCTTATAACAATCTTATTTTTGTATTGTAGTAGGTGTACTTTGGAATGTTGATATGGTTGTTGTGACTTGGCATCATTCTTAGTAAATATTTTGTCACATAAAAGAAAGGCTTATGGATATCCTTAAAGCTTAAGGTACAAAATTAAATGTTTGATTCCTTTTCTAAACAAAAGCAATTTATTTTTTAGGTCATCAAGGGTATAGAGAGTTGGGTGATTGGTAATGGGGCATTTCAAACTAAAGGTGCTACTTTGTGTTTATTTGGGACGAAGCAACATGTAAGGGGTCTAAAGTGTTCTTTATAGCTTATATGGAAATTACACAAATAGTTATAGAAAAATAATGTAACACAATGCAATAGTAAGCACAATATGCAAATAAAAGCTATAAATTGCTATATATTAATGATGTAATATGAAAATAATTGTTAAAGGTGACACCAAAATGATATTATTATGTGCTCAAACTAAATACACAAAAGTCTTGACACAACTTAACATATTAAGTTACTTGATAATTGTACTCTCCCATGAAGCCACTTAGTTGTATACAACATTCTTCTCTATATTTCATCATTTCTTTCTTATTCACTTATCTATTCTTTTAGATACATTATATTTATGTTCAAGATGTATGTAACGTAGTTTTTGTTCTCCTATGTTCTTTGACCTCTTGGATTTTGTGTATGTTTGCAACAACTTTCCAAAAGTACATGCAAGGGGTCTAAAGGGTTCTTTGTAGCTATATGGAAATTACATAAATAACTATATCAACATAAATGTAACATGGTACAATAGTAAGCACAATATGCAAATAAAAGCTATAAATTACTATATATTGATGATGTTGCTATACAAAAAGGAGTCTAAATGAATTGAACATAGTTAAAAGGTGACACCTTGATGATACTTTTATGTCGTCAAACTAAATACACAATCAAGTCTTAAAACAACATAACTTATCAAATTATTGGGTGACAGCACTCTCCCTACTTCCCCACTAAGTTGTATACAACATTCTTATCTATATTAAAGCCTTTCTTTCTTACTAATATATCTATTGTTTTAGATAGGTTAGATTTGTCTTCAAGAAGAGTGTAGTGGTTTTTGTTCTCTTATGTTCTATAACATCTTGGATTTTTGTGTATGTTTGCAACAACATTGCAAAAGCATTATAAATATGAGTTGCAGTTTTCTTTGAAAGGTAGTAAGTTCTAATATATTGGAGAGGAAGAGAAAAATTTAGTTGGCTTACATGCAAGAGGAACACAACCAATTGAAGAGAAAAGGAAAACATGAAGATTCAAAGAATTATAAATACGCATGGCCTCCAGTACCTTATCGATAAACCAAATCCTTCTAAGGTTTTAATACCAATGGTACAAAAAAAGACTCAAACACCATATAAGAGAATTGTCACTAGCATGGGCCAAATTTTACCTTCTGCAATGGAAATAAGAATACAAGTATTTCTTTAATGATTCAATGTGTTTAACAATAGAGGACAAGCTACAACTTAACATTCTATTGATTGGCAATACATTGGTGATAGCTTTATACAGTTCTCTTTGGGCAGTTTTTATGAGTTGGGAACAAAATATAAGCTACATAGTATTGTTTGTTGAAAAAGTTCCATGAAAAGTAATACCTAAATGCATGGAAACATGGCTAAATATAGAAAGGAAACCAGCATTTAATCTTGGATAGAATTGGCAACCAGATGGTTATAAATACAAAATCAAGGCCGCTTTTATGGAATAAACCAGAAATGTGGCATTGATATTAAGTAGTTGAATCAGGCTGAATCATCATTTAATTTCAATCCAGATTTGATGATGAAGATGAGCCAAACGTGAAAAGGTCAACACAGGCTCTTGGGGTATTGCAACCATAATCATAATGACTAATATTTTGAAGATATAATCATACAGTACGATTTGATCAAAATCATCAAATAATTACATACAGTACCAAATTTACATTGTAGTAATATATCAAAGTCATCACACGAAAATATTAGTATTTTACCATCCTTTATATCAAACAGTTCTCTATCTATGCACCACAATAATATACTACATACTTAACTTGTAGCAGTTCAGAATGTCAAATGTTTACTCAGGATTCTTTGTTATTAAATTTAAATCATGTGGAAGATGAGCTGAGCTCCATATTTGGGCTTAAGAGAGAGTGAATGAACAGGTGCATGGATGTAATGAGGTGAAATTACAAAGGAAAAACGTTGCAGAATCATGGCCAATACTACTTTGGCCTCTAATAATGCAAAGTTTTGACCAATGCAAATCCGTGGACCTAAAGAAAATGGCATGAATGCCATTGGATGTTGAGCAGCTTTTGAAATTCCCTGGCTGAACCTTTCTGGATTAAACTCATGCACATCATTGCCCCACAACAATGGATCATGATGTATTGCAAGGATTGGAATTTGAAGTTGAGTACCTGCAGGAATTGAGACTTTTCCAAGCTTCATTGGCTTTAATGGTTGCCGGTTCAATGCCACTGCAGGTGGATACAGTCTCAAGGATTCATTCAGTATCATTCCCATCTGCAATAACAAGGGTACACCATATTTTTATCTAAAAACCAAAGTTTTGTATTAAGCTTTCCATGAATAGTCAATATCTAGAAAACACAGACTATTTGCATAACTTCCTCTGCTATCTGTCTCCACATTTCAACTAGTTTCTAACTTACTGTTATGGAAACAAAACATATTTTAGACAATCATTGGAAAAAATGAAATCTGGGTAAGGTTAATAGTATGTATTCTTACAATCTTTAGGCCATTTACAGCATCAGCATTCGGGAATTCATTTTTCCCATATACTTCTAACACCTCCCTGCGTGCTTGATCTTGCCAATCTTGATGCATTCCCAACAAGACCATGGTCCATGTCAAGAGGATTGTTGTAGTTTCCTGTCCTGCTAAATAGAAAGTTTGGCATTCAGCAATTACTTCATCTATAGTCATGATTTTGTTATTCTGCAGCTTTCCTCCACCCTGCTTTTTGTTGGAATTCATCATTAGTCCAAGTAGATCTGTACCATAGTCACTTGAATTTTCAATGCCAACATTCCTCTCCCTGCCTTCAATCACCTGTCTTATACATTTTTTGATTTCTTTATCCAACCACCATCCAAGCCTATTCTCTTTTGTAGGAAGAAACCTGTTAGAGAATTTATTCCTAGAAGTCAATTTTCACAGCATTTATACAGGAAAATCAAAATTAGAAAAATATTCTCCTTGAAAGTTCAAATTTACAAAGTTCCCTAGGATATCAAGAGTCATAAAACCTTTTCCATAGTTCACCAATGAATATCTCTGGCTTGCTTACATCTTTACAGCATTAGAAAAGAGGGATTAGATTAGAGTTAATAATAAAATCTGGATAACGTCAAATCATTTTGTGCCACAAATCTTAATTCCTTTTAGGAAAAGAACTCCAGCCATTTATGAAAATTGAAAAGGAAAGGAAAGGTAAGAGCCACCTGGCACCGATTGCAATTATATATGCACCACCATCTCCTAAGGGTGCTGCAAAACCTTGTCTAAATTTGACATTCGCATATGCATGTCGGTATCTAAAGGGCATAATAGCCCTTCATCAAAAGACATTTTCTCACTACCCATAGATTTATGGCTCTAATGACTAGATTTTTATGCCAACCATCTTTGTAGATATTGATATTGTCCAGAACCGAAACCCTTCACCCATGTATTCAAATCCAAACATTCTTCTCATACAGGAATTTCAGAATCAGATGCCACTTTGCACCAAGTAAACTCCAATATGTTAAAATCTATGCTCTGGGACTACACTATTCTAATGTCAACTCTGCTATGTTACAATTCTATGCTCTGGTTCCACTTTGTCAATACCCTATGTAGATGTCATCAAGTTGCCAATACCTCAAGTAGGGATTAGATATAGGATAAGTATTCATCGGAAATTAATCCAAATCAAATTCTGAATTCCCTTAAAAGAAGTTGCACCATGCACACTATAATGATTCTTTTGTAACAAGGGCTTTGAAGGATAAACTCTTGAAACCAAAAGTAAAACATAGAAGACAAAACCGCATAAATGGGAATAGCTTGATATAGTAAAAAATTTACATACAACCTTACAGAATAAAGAAATCGCTAAATGGCATCTTAGCTGTTATTCATACAAAGCTACTCCAAAAATGATAAAAATAGACTAGATTGCAAATGGAATTTTCCTCACTCCTTAAAAGGAATGAGATTAGAAGTTACAGTTGATTGCTTAGGGAGTTCTCTACTCTCATAAAAGGGACTAAATTTCTAGAAGCAATAAACTATCTCAAGATAAAGTGGTCATTTGTATCTGCAGAACAAGAAAATGACTCAAGGCCACAAGTCGTCTGGCAATGCAATCCAAAAAACTCAGTACAGCAAGCATTTAGCTCAAATACGAGAATTAAATGATCCCAGTACAGGACAATCATCTTCAAATAACCATAAAATATAGAGACAATATGGCATCAATCCTTCCCCAAGAACCTTCCTCCTATAGTCAACGCTGTATGATCATGACCATCCCATTCATACAATTATAGAGCTCTCATGCAACTTCACCCGTTCATCACATCATTATAAGCACCAGACGTCAGACAATAGTGACTCAAGTGTCTTACCAAGAAGAAGCAAGGATTTCAGTGTTCCTAATCCTGAATACAGGAGCTAAAACTCCCTCCTTACCTAAACAGAAGGAAAACCAAAGTACGACTCTACCATTTAGACCAGTTTGGACTGCATGAATGCTTGCTGGGCCTTGAAGTGACATAGCACATTAAAGGAATAAGTGATTCATACAGATGTCTACATACTACTTTCACCAGTTAGGTCTCTGACCAAACGGACTCCAACTAGGTGTCTGTGTGATAAGCACAGACCTCATACAATGCCTTTACATCACATTGAGGTATTTCTCTGTCTGATTATTGCATGCATATAATAATTAATAATAAATATTAAGCAAACGTTCCAATGAATTTAAAAATATACTACATGTTTTAGCGATAAAACAAGTACATGAACATCAAACCAGAAAAAAGAAAACAGTAATTCCACAAGTCATTCCCGGGTTCGAAAATTTCAAACCCGGGTTCTATTCCGCGCCCGGGCGCGTTTTTTCCAAATTTTTTTCATTTTTTAAAGACTTTTTTGACTCGTTTTTGACTTTTAGGGACTTTTTTATTATTTCTAACCCTAATACTTGCCTCAAAAACATGAAATAGGTAAAGTGAAACTCATTTACCAATTTGTGAATGAGAAAAAAGGATTTTTTGTCTCCATTGCTGAACTTTCTCTTTTTCTTGCACAAGCTGGAATAGACTTGAAGGCTGATCGTAGATTGTTCAAAGTTGATTGTTGTGCTATTCCTAAGCACTTGCAAGTGTCTATTCATTGCTAAGAAGATCGTAGAGCAAGATTTCTTCAAAAGAGGTAGGTTTTTTTATTATTTTTTTTACATTTTTTTTCACAAGTGAACTTCAACTCTTTTGTTTTGCTTTTTAATTATTGTTTTGTTTTACTTTTCATTCTTCTAAATGTCTATAACACATCAACATGTTCAATTTTTTCATTTTTTTGAAATTAATTAAGTCTTTTAGTTTCAAATTCAATGAATCAATACCAAAATTTCAATATGTTGTGCCTTAGGTATTCACTATTCCGTATTACAATGGCAACCGGTACCTCCTCAGGCTCAATCCAATCTCGTTTCAAAATAAACCCAACCTCTCCCCTTTGGAAATATGTAGAAATGGTTCAGCAACTTCCAGGTGGTGGAGGATATGTTTGGATTTGTAGTCATTGCAATGTTCAATATTCGAGCTCATACAGTCGAGTAAAAGGGCACTTGTGCGGGATCCCTGAAACAGGCATCAAAAATTGTCCAGGTGAAAACAACGATGGCATTCCAGAACATATAGTGTTGAAATATATTGCTGAGCAAGAAAAGGCAGACCAAAAAACAACCGGTGGTAAAACAAGCCATCCTTTGAAGAAAGGATCTCGATCCATGAAACCCCCTACACCACCTTCTTATTTTCCACCTACAGAAAGCCATCCATTTATGGACATCCCTCAAGAGCAAACCATGCCCTCTTCAAATAAAAGATCTAAGGGACCGTTGGAAGCTTCATTTCAGAATGAGGCAAGAGAGATTGCTGATCAAGACATAGCAAGATGTGTCTATGCCAATGGATTGGCATTCAATGTTGTTCGTTCACCATATTGGCAAAAAATGGTGAAATCTATTAATGAGGCTCCAAAGGGGTATAAGGGCCCAGGTTTTGAGAAGGTGCATTGCACCTTATTGGAGAAAGAGGTGAAACATGTAGCAGGCTCTTTGAAGCCCATAAGGGATTCGTGGATCAAAACAGGGGTGACCATAGTTTTTGATGGATGGAAAGATGCAAGAAATCGCTCATTGATCAATGTTATTGCTGTGTCCCCTAAAGGGGCAATGTTTTTGAGAGCAGTGGATTGTGAAGGACAGGTGAAAGATGGTCCATTTATTGCTGACATCCTTTGCCAAGCTATTGAAGAAGTGGGCCATCACAATGTTGTGCAAGTTGTAACCGACAATGCCAAAAATTGTAGAGACTCTTTGATTTATTAGTTGAGAAATGTCCACACATTTTTAGTTGTAGCCTTGTCCACTCCCTCAATCTAATGCTACAAAAAATTGGATCAAAAATTGAATGGATCAAACAGGTGTATGCCGAGGGCGAAGACATCCAAATGTTTGTCACCAACCACCATATGACGCAAGGAATATTTAGACAATTCTCTAAATTGGAGTTGTTGAAATCAATTAATTCTCAATATTTTTAAATTTTTGAATTTTCTTTTAATTTTAATTTTTAAAGTTTGATTTTGTATATTTAAATTATATTTTAATTTTAATTTTGATTTTCAAACAGGTTGCCGAGACCCATTTTGCCTCCAACACAATTGTGTTGAGACGACTTATAAAGGTTCGTGAGGCACTATGTGCCATGGTAATCAACCCTAATTGGGTTGTATGGAGGCAATCTAGCAATGAAAGGGCAAATAGGATCAAGCAAAGGATCCTAGATGATGGTTGGTGGGATCGTGTTGAGTATCTCGTCAGTTTCACCGAGCCCATATTGAGCATGATCCGTTACACTGACTTGGATAGACCTTGTTTGGGTGAAGTATATGATGGTATCGACTCAATGATTGAGAAGATGAGATCCATCATCAATGCAAAAGAGGAAGATTCTGAAGAAAAATTCTTCAAAGAGCTACAGGAAATCATGGTTGATAGATGGAACAAAATGACCACTCCCTTGCATCTTCTCACTTTTGCATTGAGTCCCAAATATTATAGCCCTGAGATACTTTCTACTTCATCAAGAGTTGCTCCATATAGGGATAGTGAAGTGGCCCAAGGGTACAAGGCAGCAATTCGTAGAATCTTTAGTGATCGTGACCAACGTGATCGAGTGAGGGCTGAGTTTATGGCTTTTGCATGTTTTGAGAGTGTTGATCAGAATATGGATGCTCTTCGAGACAAGTGTAGGGTGGCTGCTCATAGTTGGTGGTACTTCCATGGGCAAGAATACATGCACCTCCAACCTATTGCAATAAAAGTTTTATCCCAAGTAAGTTTTATAATTTATATTTGTAATTTTAATTTTAAATTTGAATTAATAATTTTGTTTAGTTAATTTTTGTAACTCTTAACTATTTATTAATTTAATTTGGTCTTAATAGGTTACTAGTTCATCCTCTTCTGAGAGGAATTGGAGCACATACTCCTTCATCCACTCAATAAAACGCAATAGGCTACATTCAAAAAACGCTGAGGACTTGGTGTATGTGCATTCAAACTTGCGCCTCCTTACACACAAACATAGTTCCTACAAAGGAGACACAAGGAGGTGGGATATTGAGCCAGAGCAGCTTGACTTGGATGCTTCCACAAGTCACTTAGTTGCACTTGATATTGATGATGACTATCAGCCTGAAGCAACTGCTGAGCATGAGAGTGGTAGTGTCGGTGCTAGTGGCAGTGCTTGTGCGAGTGCCACTAATGCTCTTTGTGGTTCTACACAAAATGTAGCACCTAATGTTGCTAATGATGCTGCTTTATTTGATGACCCATATGATTCAGATTGACATTGTAAACACTTGACATTTTTATGTTTGAAGTTTGAACTTTAATTTATAATTCTATATCATGACATTTGACTTTTGAGTATAAAGTGGTGGTGTATTTTTGCTATGTTATTTGCCTATTAATATGGTGGTGTATTCTGAACTTAAATACTGCTGCAAATATGTATATATTTCTGATTTTTATATGTTTTTGTATTACCGAACCCAAAACGAACCCAACCTCAAAAAAAAAAATCCCGAACCGGCGAACCGGGTTCTCAAACCCAAACCCGAACCCAAAACAAACCCGGTAACTAGTTTTAATCCTGAATCCTGCTTGCCTTTGGGTTAAGGTGTGTATTTCATGCATTATATGTAAATTTATCCGCAGTCAGATGTTCTTGCATGCAGATTAATATGGAGAGCCATAGCACAGACAAACACCATGTGGGCAATAGTTATAGCTAAAGAAATATCAGAAAAAATTAATCATTTGATGCCTCAATCTGAAACAGGCAGATTGATCTTGGAATTGTTTGAAATAAAGTATGATTAGTGTTAGTGGCAATGGTAAAGTAACAATGTTTTGGCAGGACTCTCAAAGAATAGCTATCCTGCTCTATCATCAAATCAGTCATGGCTAAATAATTCAACAAGCTCTGCAGCAGAATCTTTTAATAACAGTGACAAATCATATACACGAGAAAGATAGATGGAAGATTTGAAGTGATTGACTTTGCAAAAAGAACCGTATCAAACAAATGGCAGAGCCTTTATTTAGGGGAAAAGGTTCAAATTCTAATATAGTGGAAAAACATTAACCAGTGCCCTAACCTTGTTCTAGAGAGGATGCAAATGAATTATTGAATATTCCAGCAAACTACTCAAAAGATGAACAGAAAACCTACAAACCCGTATAAAGGTTAAATATCAATAATGATATTGACTACTGCAATACTAATATTGAAAGGGATCATGATCAGTACTGTGTAGGAAACAAATACAAACCAAAGCAGCAAATAACAGCATAAACAAAGAGGAAAGAACAGAATAACAGTTTGTACCAAAGATATTAGAAACAAGACAGAGTTTTTTTATTAATGCCTTTTAAAAATAGAGCTACCTATGCCCTAATACAGTCATGCCCTTTTTGCATCCAAAAACTGATATATTCTCATTCATAAAAACAGAGTATATGCCTTTATCAAAAACAAAGTGTCTGCCCCTTTTTCATTCCAAAAAAACAGAGTATCACATTTGTTTTTTTTTTCAAAACAGAGCAAAGAGAAGAAGCTTCTCGAATACGCCACGGAAAGAAGAGTCTAGAAACAAAAAGAAGAAGAATGTAGAAGAAGTAAGAAGAAGGAAGGAAGGAGAAATTAATGCGGTGGTTGGAGCAGTTGAACTACGGTGGCAAGGGAGATTACTGATGTCCAGCTGGAGCACCACGTCAGCCAACAATCCCCCTTAATCTTCACTGCCATGTATGTCTGTTATTCCAATTCCTTCCCGGAGATGCTCAAAAACGTTCTTTGCAAGTGGCTTCATGAAGATGTCTCCTAATTGTTCTTCGGACCTGCAAAACTTAAAATATATGTCACCATTGTTCACCAATTCTCGTATAAAATGATATCGTGTATCAATATGCATGCTCCATTTATGAAAGACATGATTTTTAGATAAGGAAATTGCTGAATTATTATCACAAAAAATTTCTGTAGGTTCTTCTTGTGGATGCCTCAAATCTGAAAGTACTCTTATCCATACTGCCTGACAAGCTATTGATGTGGCTGCAGCATATTCCACTTCAACAGATGAGAGTGTCACAATTGGTTGTTTCTTTGATGCCCAAGAGATAGCTCCTGATCCTAGGTGAAAGATATACCCCAAAGTGCTTTTTCTATCATCCACGCTACCTCCCCAATCACTCTCTGTATATCCGATTAGCTTGTAGTAATTTGAAGATGTATACAAAATCCCAAAGTTCTTTGTTCCGGCTATGTATCTTAAAACTCTTTTTCCAGCTTTCCAATGAGACTCCTTTGGTTTTTCCATGAATCTAGAAATGAGACTAACCCCATACATGATATCCGGTCTTGTGGCGGTTAGATACATAAGGCTGCCAAATAATCTTTTAAATAAAGTTGCATCAACACTAGGACTTTTGTCATCCTTGCTAAGTTTTAAACCCAATGCAACGGGTGTAGGAGCTAGATTCACATTTTCCATCTTGAATCTTTTCAAAAAATCATTAGCATACTTGCTTTGACATATAAAAATGCTTTAATCATTTTGACTTACCTCTATACCAAGAAAATATCCCATGAGCCCCAAATCAGTCATATCAAATTCTCTTTCCATGGCTGCCTTGAATGAGTTAGTTGACATGTTACCTGTGAATATCAAATCATCTACATACAAGCACACTATCAAGATTTCTCCTTCATCATTCACTTTGACATACAAAGTTGGTTCATTGCCATGTTGTACTGAGCAAATTTTTGCTTCACTGAGAATTTTGCTTTATTATGAGTCTTAATCTTGTTAAAGTGATGTCGAGAAGGTCATTTGGAGGCTTTTCAAATATGGAGTTGGTGTCAGTACTATGTCAGTCTGTTACCGAAGAGATTTAAGAAAAGTGAAAATTTGAAAGAAAAACATCAAAATTTTCTCTCTGGAGAAGGGAGCACATTCTGAAATAGGCACCCTATCTTTTAGGGGCTCAGTTCATTTTTTAGGGTTTGTCACCTCTAGCGAGACATTTGTCCCAGGCATCCGCGTCGACTTAGCGATGAACTGTCAAGTTTGTCAAGCGGACTGTTTTATTCAAATTCTACAGATGTAGCACAAAGCAGGCGAAGGCAAGAATTGGCTAACATTGGAGAAAAGCGCAGCTTTTGGGAAAGGCACCCATCTTTTTGAGGTGTCAAATGAAGGTTTTTGGCTAAATGCCACCCAAGATGTTTGTCTCACTTTTGTTCGAGCTTCGCGACGTATCCGTTAGTGGGTGAATCTGAGTTGCTGAAGTGCCTGAACCGGAGGTCAAACGTAAGGTCAAATCTTGGTCAAAATATCAAGGAAATAAGCAAAAGAGCACATTTTGAAAAAGGCGCCTGAGCTTTTCAAGCCTTCAATGCCTTCTTTTTGATGATCTCAGATGTTCAATATATCCGTGTTACGTTCAGCTTTCCGTTGCTTGTCTTCGTCAGATCAGAGGATGTCTCAGCAGCTTGCAGTCAGAGTTTTTGTGTTATTCTAGTCAGTTCCATAAATGGCTAAGTCTGGAGGAAAAAGAGCAGCTTTTCAAAAAGGCGCCCTTGTTTTTCACCTCTCAGATGATATTTTCTTGGGAAATGTGCCTTTGCAGCGGTTATGCAGAATGAGGTCAGCTCCGCAGTGAACCTGAGATCCAGTCCTGAAAGTTGGTAGAACAAAAGTTATGAAGGATTTATTTTTCCCTTCGTACGAAATGCAGAAGTCAAAATTTGACTAAGTCTGAGGAAAAGCGTAGCTTTTGAAAAAGGCACTTGGATTTTTGAGCCTTCAGATGTCAGTTTTATGGTTTCCAGTCTCAAGATATCTTTTGATCAGTTTTTACTTAGCTCTGTGATGCACCTGTTAGCCAGCCAATCGGAGAAGTCAGTCAACCAGTGTCAGAGGATGAACAGAGGTCCCGGCAGAGGTTTAAGCCTAAATTTTCATGGAATTTGGCTAAGTCTGGAATTCGCCTTAAGAGCTCAAAGTTGGATTTTCGAAAGAGAGTTGAATGGACGCCTTAACTGGAGTTCTGACTGCAGTTAGACTAAACTTTTTTTGGGTTGTCATCTTCAGTTCATATATTGGCATGTTGAGTGATCTTTCAGTTCGCATGTCGAGTTAACTAGTTTGCATGTTCAGTTAACTACCTTGCATGTTGAGTTAACTTGATTGCATGTTCACTTAACTGAAGATTATTTTTGAAAGTCAACTAGAGTTCACATGCATGGCGAATTTGGTTGCAATTGTGAAGTTTGTGTGAAGATGGCGCTTCATTGAGTGTCAACTGGAGTTCTGAAAGGGTCGCCATATCTAGAATTTTATTAATGAAGCATAAATTAGTGAAGTTGGCGCATTTTGTCTTGGAATGTTCACTCAAGTTCCAAAAGGGTTGTTATTTTTAGCATAAATGTGAAGTTGGCGCATTCACTTCTTGAAGGCCAACTAAAGTCATGAAAGGGTTGCTATTTTTGGAATATTTATTGCATGAAATATGGCGAATTTCTTATTGCCAACTTTAGTTATCAAAAGGGACGCTTTAGTTCTAAATTGTGAATCCAAAGCAAGTGTGAAGGAGGGAAAACTTAATATAGATTGCTAACTGAAGTCAAACCGCATGAAGTTGTTAACTGAAGATTGAAAAGGGAAACCCTAATGCATGGCGATTTATTCAGCTTATTTGAGTTTCAGTTAACTGGAATGAGGTCCAATCACAAGCCAAGCGCACTTTTCATGGAATTCATGCCTTATGCAAATTTCATAGATGAAAATCTATTTAACCAAGCAATGGCGTCCATTATTTCATCATCTTTAGCTTCGAAGTTCATATTCTTCTTGAGCGACCAGCAAGCTAAAGGTGCTACAGGTGTCCAAATTCAGCGTTCTTCATAGCAACGAGTTCAGATTGTTTAGAGGAAGCGTTGAACTTTATTTTCACTTTGCATGCGAGTTTCATCAAGTTCCAAAAGAAGAAGTTGGTAGCGGATTTTTCAGAGCGGGGACAAATACAAAACTTTCTATCTTCTGTCTTATTTCTATTTCTCTGTAGGTACTTTCTTGAATCTTAAAAGAAATTCTTACATAATAGAATCTCGATCATCTGGATTCATATTTCAGCATTCGCAGCCAAACCCGTCTTAGATTTTTAGAAATGTGCCATGCTATTACGAACCTCATGCTTTTTACCAGAATCTCTTTGCATGTGGGCTTGAAACACATTTTTTCAAGAATTCAGCTATCTAGGTTTGTTCAGAATTCCATTGTGCACAAAACCCATGTTCCAGAAAAAACTTTGAAATTTCTTCGTCAGAGGCTATTTTTAGCTTTGTCCAGAGGTTTTCAGAAAGTTATTCAAGTATATTCGCCTTTACAGTCAAAAGTCCTTATTTTCAAAATGCAGTTCAATCTCATTGATTACAAGGTGAAATCGGCTCTTGCACATAATTTCATCAAAACTTCAGATACAGACCTGAATCATGTTTATCCAGTGGTCAATCTAAGCAGTCTGGAAGGTGTTAGCAGTAATTCATTGAGGAATCTTGAGCGTTCCGAGTTGCTGGCAGCAGGATCCATTCCTATTACTACTTTCGATCTTGAGTTCGTTCTTGGTTGCATCAAGCATTATGACTCATCTTCACGACAAATCAGATCAGCAGATGGGAAGGTTGTTTGTAGCATCAAACCAAAGGACATAGAGAAATGTTTTGCTATTCCTCGTTCAGATAACTTTACTGTGGTTCTTGAAGCTTGTGAGAAGATATGGGATGCTGATCAACAACGTTCGCAGAGGAAAGTGGCTCAGAAGTGGCTGAAAGTTCAGAAGACTAACATGCCTAAGAAGGTTGGTCATGGTGAATTTCAAGGAGGAAGTTGCTGTTTTGATAACTTTGCTTAACTGAGTTACAGGCCAAGAGGATGCTAGTACTTTCCGATCGTGGATGTTTTACCTGATTACCAGAATTCTTGATGGTACAGAGCATTTTGATGGGCTATGTTGATTAGTGATTACTTACATCAGCAAATTACTAACTTTCTCAAGTATCATGAGTTTCATCTGATATCCTACTTGGTTTACTTGGTTGCGTTTCAAGGTAGCTATAGGCTTCTAAAAACTAATGGCACTCTCGGTGTTCAGCGTGTTCACGAGTATTATCCTCAGTTGGAGTTCTCTCAGTCCGAGCAAGACTTCCGAGCAGTGAATGATCACTTTTCTATGAGAACCGTTAGAGATCTTGATGACGAGATGCACATTCATATTTCTGCCGAGGCCAAATCAGCGATGGAGACTTGGGCGGATTGGTTTATCCAGTTCCCTACTTTCACATACATCCGGGTTTATGGATATGTTGGAGAACCCCTGATGTTGCCAAGGTATCCGTCAGACAAGATTATCTTTATGGAGTTCCTCAGACAGATGCAGCATGTTCATTTCTTTCTTCGTAGTCATCATAAGACTGCGGCTAATTTTCCATTCACATTGGGAATTTTCACATGCAATGCGGCAACAGATGCCAGGTTTATGTCTACCGAGATAGAAAGGTTCAAACTCAAGACTTATACTGAGAGGCGTTTCTATGATCCTCGGTCATTATCGCGGTCGGTTAGGCGAGGATTACTATCTGCTTGACTACTTGATGATTTAGGGCTAGTGTGAAGATGAATTAGAACTCGTCGTCGTCACTATTGTAGACTCACTATTACTCAACCCTCTGATTACCTATTAGAGGATGTTAACGGTCTATCAGATGATGATGGAGAGGTTTTGCTCAATTCATATGTCAAGGATCAAGTTGCTCGACAGCCACTTTGCTCACCAGATTGGTATGCTAAGGAGAATGTCTTCTATGAGGAGGTTTCGAGATCAGTTATCAAGACTAGCAAGTTGTTCTTAGAGAGTAAACGGACACGGAAGTCAGTTCCTGTAGCAGAGCCGCCAAAGGACTTCTCTTCATTGCCTTCTACTTCTAGGGCAAGACCCAGAGTCAAGGCTATTATAATACCTCCTGAAGGGGTTAGACTCAGTGGAAACACAGGGAAAAGAGCTACTGGTAAGAGGAAGCAGAAGCAAGTTGAGAATGTTCCTGAGGTTCCAGTAGAGAATTATTTAGGCTGAGCTTCATGTTGAACCTCCTAGTTTGCCTCACATACAACCTATTGACATAGATTACGAGCTTGAGACACCAATTCAAGCTGGATCAGAGACACCTGAACCACCACAGGTTGATACATCAGGGACAGTCTCTCCTCGAATTGAAAATATTGTTCAATCTTGTTGGCTCAAAAAGTCTTTGGGAAGACAGAGGCGTGAACCGTCATACAACCTTGATTTATCTGAGTTCGGTGAACCTTATCAGAGAAGGTCGAGCAAGAAGATAAAGAAACAAGTGCATATCAAGAAAACTCCAGAATCAGAGATTGTTATGCGGTTTTAATTTCCCCTCCGGAGGGTAAGAGCTTGAATGAGAATCCAAAGTTGGTGACTTTACATTTACTAAGGCAAATCTTGGTAGGACCACTTGAGAGACAGACGTGACTCTTCTCAAGATTGTCACCAATAATCTTGAAGAACGCATCACGAAGGATGGAGAGGATAAGGCATTGCTTAAGGCTGAAAATAGTCAACTTCGTCAGTATATTTTTGATCTTGTTCATGGAAATTCAAGTAGAGCGCTTGTTCTTCCTAAGAATACACCTGCAGAACAACGAAAGCTGGATCAATTAGTCAGTCATGGCAGAATTTTGGACAACTGGATTGAAATTTTAGTTGCTACAGGTCAACGTCTTCTTGCAGATTTGTATTAGTTGAGGAGTGATGCACATAACTCCGTCAGGGTGTTCAGTTGCTTGATATTGCAG
>VDFB02110028.1:0-11755 GCA_007258455.2 Sequoia sempervirens
TTATTCAATCAAAAAATAGTTACTTCGAATTTGAAGTAATGCTTTTGAGTTTAGAATGATGTATGGCGTAACCAATGGTATGATTATCATTTTTTTAAAAAGCAATAACCTAGGACAATCACATTGAAAAACAAAAGACCCTTTGGGACAAATTTTAAGTGAAAAAGCGTCAAAACACAATGTAAAATATGACAACCAATATGAGAAGAAGAGATGATCTAGTCAAAAGGAGCTTTGATAGTAGCCAACTGAGTTAAGTATGACAAATCCAAGTATCACTATTGCAAGGAATGGAGTAAGAGCTAAATAAAGATACAGCGACAATAAAAAATGATGGAGCTAACTTGTCAAGGGCATATTCTTCAAAACCCTTATTAAACGCTTGTCATAGTTTAAGATATGCAATAAATGTTTGACAATGGAATTAACCTTTTGAGGATGACAGTGATTAAATTGAGGTCTCCTTTTACCATGAAAAGACTGAATATTCTTTCTTTGGCCTATCATTATGATTTTTAAGTTTCCCCACTTGAGTTAAATATAATAGTCAAGTGTTTATACCAAAGATGATAGAGAAAATAATCATGAAAAGGAGAATATGATGGTGATCAATGACAAGGCAATGGCACATTTGACAGTCAAAAGAGTAGAGGAATGCATAGTGAACATCATGGTACAACTTATGATATAAATTAAGCCACATGGTTGATGTGCTTTGAATCCTTGCATCTAAAGGAAATTTTCTTAACATAAATACTGCTAGGGAATTTCAATGTTGCCATTGTAGTTTGCATTAAAGCTGGTACCTACAACATTGAAAATTATCCTTATATAAGAATTCCCTCCATCTTGTTGATTGGCTTGTAACACTCTTGATGGTGGTTGTATGAAATCTAATTATGATTCCTCTTCTACATTAGAGGGTTCGTATCCTTGATCTGACCCTTCTGAATTATTAGAATCAAAATCACTAGCTTCCATATTCAAAAATTCCCAACCAACATCTTCAATAAATTTATCTAGATCATCAGTAATAGTCTTACAAATTGGTTGCCAATTCAAGTTCATTCTACTTTCATAATACTTTATGTCCATGGAGTTCATCCATTCCTTGATGTCATCAAGTGAAGATTGAGGAATGGCGTACATATGGAGTACATCTCACTTGAATTATTTGAAAACAATAGCCATATCAAATCCCTTTTTCCCAAGTCCTACTCTCTCAAGGTTAACAATCTCAATCTCAGTAATAGTGATTACTAAGAAAGGTAATTCCACCAACTCTACCAAAAAATTTACCATAGGAATAATAAAAGTAGAGGATTTGAAAGGAACTCCATGAAAACCAAGCTCTCTAAATGCTATATAAAATTCTAGTTCAAAATATTTTAGATGAGGTTGCTCCCATAGCTCTCTTACTCGCTTGACAAATCCTTGAAACTATGTATTGATTTTATTTTTCCTATTCCTCTCTTATTGTTCTTCCTTAATTTCATCAAGATCATACATTGACCTTCTTGCCCCTCCTAAAGTTTGGACCACATCCATTACCTCCACATAAAACTGGACATCCTTGGTCTTCATGGTTCCCATGCGTGATATGGTTATGCAAATGAAAATGAAGAAAAGTAATCATCTCCTTATCCATTGGCTGGAAGAATGCATGCTTAATGTTTTGATACATGATATTAGCTCTCTCTTCTACTCTCATGGTTGAATATCAAAATCCAGTATGGTGGGCCTCCATAGTTCTAGTCATCTTTCTTCCTCTTCCACCAAATGTTGTCCTAGTCCACATGTCTGCCAGCCTAATTGGCTTTGTTTTTGAAAGCTGAAGTTTCTCCTGAGTCACCAGTGTAGCTCTCTCTACCTTTTCAAACTCTTTCATTGCTACAGATCATCTTTGGGATTTAGTCATTTGTACCACATGGTTGATGTGCTTTGAATCCTTGCATCTAAGGGGTTTAAAACCTTAGGGGCCTTAGATGAGAAAAAGAAGTAATGTTTTTCTTTTCTTTTTATGTGAGGACCTAGTAGTGAGATAAAAGAGGACTGTATAGAAAAATGAAAAAAGAAGACATAAAATTCATGGACCATACTATATCACCTACATGCTAGCTAACAAGGACATGAATGTAGTAGATTTAGGTATGATAGGGTATTGCAAGGTATATTTGAGGAATATATAAGAATGAAGAAGAACTCAATGGATCAAATTAGTGTCAAATGTTTTCCTAAAAGATCTCCCACACCCTATTAGGGAATTTAATCATTTCTAAGCATTTTTCACGTCCTATGGGAAAGTTTGAGGAGGCTCCAATAGTTGAGAGTTTAATGAGTACTTATAACTTCTTTCCATGCAATCATGATTAGTTAGAGAACATATAGGGAAACTTGATGAACTATGCAACAAATGAAGAGAATATAGGGTATTTTGACCTAGTCTTAAGCATCTCCAAGCATCTAGGAGATATTGAAGGAGTCAAGTGGCTGATAGATAGGGTCGAGGATAGAAGTTTTATTTTTGGTTACATTGACATCATGTGTAGGACATCCATAGTCTTATTCTTGGTTACGTTGACATCACAAAAAATTATATAGGATGGAGTAGAATGTAGCTCTACCTTTGTCAATTCCATGTTAAATTTTTATTATATATAGCTTGCTAGTGTAGGAATTCTAAGACAAACAATCATAGTAGGACGATTCTTAAAAGATTGAATAATAACCTAGTGAACCCATATACTCTTATGACTATATATACAAAAATCTAGATTAAACTTAGAATTCATTAGTTAAGTTCTCTTTATTCTATATTACCTCTGTGAATGTTTGAGTAAATCTACTCGCACTCGAAGGTGTTCCCTTGAATCCTTCGACAGTACCCTGTTCAACATCCAAAATCACATATTAAAATACCATTCGTAAAACAATGCTATTAACACATGTGTACTAAATTTAGAATTGTTTACTAACTTTACATACCCCACTGATAGGTGTACTGCAAAAATAAACAGGCTGATGACTAGTATATCCAGGCTCAATGCTATGACCCTGCAATTTTATTAAAATAATAAAATTAAATTAGTTAATCTTGCATTTCATAATCAAAATTTAATAAACTAAATTCAATGAACATGTTGAATTTTACCTGACTGTCAATACCATATGCATCATGTAGAATGTCAGCCACCCTCTCCATCCCCGTAGATGCATACGGATCAGGTTGCGTAGAATCATATGGATCATGCATAGCACCCTCTTGAGGGCTGGTAGGGTCATATGAATAAGTGGCTCCACAAGATCGACACACATGGCCTCGAAGGCCACCACCTGAAGACTCCCCTGGATTGCATTGTACAATGGGGCTAGTGTGGTGGATGACACTCCGAGTCAAGGATGTGATCGCCTGCAAAGTCTCTACATCGGCACTCTCCTTTGCAACTGCAGGCATCACAATCTGCTCATGAGGGTGCCTAGCGAGATGTCGTCTCCCCTGTCGTGTAGGATTCGACTATGCACCGGGCCTATCCTGTGCTGACCCCCCACCTCTCCCTTGAAACTCCCTCATATCAAAATAATTCAGGATTTGGTTCAACACAAACTCACAGTATAATTTCCTAAGAAAATATTGGGGGACTTCACAGTTATTGCACGGTGGGTAATCAAAGACCATATACCATCTGTCATAAAAATGGTTCCTAATCTCTGGTGGTGGCACCAATGAATAGGAAACCTCTTTGCATTGAGGGTGAGATTTTGATTTGTTTTAGGGTCAGTGAATAGAGAGCACAAATCGCCTTTAGTAATCTTTAAATCTTTTACTTGTTTATATGATAATTTGTCTGCATAATATGCCCTCGATGTTTCCCTCCTATTTTTCCATCCAGATATTTGTTGGGTAATTGCATCTACATTTTTTAACAAATCCTTCAATGAATCTGCTAGATGTATTCTTTCTGTGGTTGAAGAATTTTGATCACTCAACCTATTAATAAGATCCTCAACTTCTTTTCTATTGTTTTCAATTTCACTCCTCAAATTTTCTTGAGTGCCGGAGGCTATTGAGAGAGAATGGTGGGGGATGTTGATTTTGTTGTTGAGGTTGATTTTGTTGAGGTTGATTTGGTTGAGGATTTCCTACAAATTAAAAAAAAATCATTCATTTCTAAACTAAAACAAACAAAATCAATTTAAAACAAAAAAAATCACAACAAATACCAAACAAAACTTACCTCTTGCATCTCTTCGTCGTCATGGCGCCATATTTGTGAAGAAAATCCAACTAAAGTTGATGAAATGTGAAGAAATCACCTCCCCAACAACGCGAGCGCGTAATGTAGGGTTTTTGGCCGCGGGCGGAGATGAAAACCAGTAAAAAACAAATGACAAATGATATTTCGATTCACTTTTTTTTTTCTTTTAAAAAGACATAACGCGTTCGCATGTCGCATTTTTCTCTTGTTTGGCCACAAAAGTGTGACCATCTTGGTGCACTTACCCGTATGGGAGAACTTTAGAAGACTATTTTCTATAAACACCCCAGAATGCTATAATCTATAAAAAAATTAAAGCATACCACTATTAAAACATTTAAAACTTATGGTATATGTGCATTGTTTTTAGAATTCAATTTAAAAGTTTAATTGTGGGAACTGGTAAGTTATTGAATAAAAGATATTATATTTATTTAAATTTCTATTTTATTTTATTTTAAATTATTTAAAAAATTACTTTATAAAAAAAAATTAGTTAAAGAGTCATTTTATACTTTTATAATTATTTTAAATTATTTTATTTGTATTTATCTTGAATGTTACCTAAAAAAAAAAATCAAAATTTATAGATACATGTTTTATGTTATCATCTAGATTTAAAACTAATTATTAAAATATTTTATTATAGTATATAATATTTATTTAAATATTTTATTATAGTATATAATATTTATTTAAATATTATATTATAGTATATAAGGGAACTGACAAGTTATAGAATAAAAGATATTATATTTATTTAAGTTTTTTTTTTTTTTTTCAATTATTTAAAAAAATACTTTGTACAAAAATAATTAGTTAAATAGTCATTTTATACTTTTAGAATTATTTTAAATTATTTTATTTGTATTTATCAAATGTTATTTAAAAAATATCAAAATTTACAAATACATCTTTTATGTTATCATCTAGATTTAAAACTAATTATTAATATATTTTATTATAATATATAATATTATTTAAATATTATATTATAGTATATAATATTATTACAAAACCCCAATATCTATACTAATAATATTTTGTATTTTATTTTAAATTATTTAAAATATTATTTTGTAAAAGAATACTTAAAGAGTTATTTTATTTACTTTTAGAATTATTTTAAGTTATTTTATTTGCACTTATCAAGTGTTATTTTTTTCCCTTTCTAAAAATTCCAAATACATCTTTTATGTTAATATCTAGATTTAAAACTGACTATTAAAATATATAATATTATTAAAATATTATATTATAGTATAATCATATTATTATATTATAGTATAATAAAATTTAAAGGTAAAAAGAAAAAAAGAGAAAAACTAAATCACTAATATTAATTTATACCTATTTTTAAATTAAAAGATTAATTATTTTAATCTCATTAAATCTTTAATCTTTTTGTGTATATCATATTTATTTTATTATTTTATTAAACAATTTAAATATTTTTATAATGCCAATGGCGAACAGGCGAGTGAGCGGGAAGGCGCAAGGAGGAAGGAATTTGAAATCCTCTGTGGAGGGAGAGGAGCAATTTGCAGAGGAGGATGACAATTCAACAGATGAGGATGGTGAGTTGGATGTGTCGCGGGTTGGTCTGGTTCCTGCAGAAGATGAAGGCGACGTTGCTGGAGGGGTCTCTGCCTTTTTTGCTTGTGGGTTGCAGATATTCTTCTCTGCAATGGTTTTTGTGGCTGCCTTTGAAGAAGCTTTTGATGCTTACGGCTTGGGGAAGCCTCACCTCTATTCTCATGAGGAGACTATTGCTAGTCTAGGTGGTAACATATTTATTTTGTTTCATCTTTCTTGGCTGCTTTTGGGGCTGTATATCAAGCGCTTCTTGAAGATCTAGATATTTTCGTTGTTATTCAAAGTTTTTTCTTCTTTAAGCTAGATTTGGTGCCTGTTGCTAACCCATTGGTGGTTTTTGAAGCATTTTGGGATGAAGGGTTCTATTCATTTCTGGCCTCTATTTTGGCCTCTATGCTTCAGATGCTGGTTCAGTCTATGGTTGGCTTCTTCTGGGTGGATTCCTGCCGAGGTTGCTTGCTTTGATGCTCTATATTGGTGGGTCTTAGTCTCCGGTCTGTAGTCTCTTGGTGTGACTAGAGGAGGGTCTCTTTTTCTTGTGGATTGGTAGTGGCTGCCCTTCCTTGTTATTTTTTGGCTACTCTCTTTGTAGGGGATGTGGGAGTGCGTTGGTTGCTTAAAGGAAGTTTGGTTGTTGATTGGGCTTATTTTTGTCCCCATTCAACGTAATAGGGAGGCTTGGGGGCTCTTCATATTGGCCTTCTCTACTTCTTGCTTCCTTTTAGATGTCTTTCATTTCTTCCTTGTTCTCTTTGCTAGCTTGTGGGTTGCTTGTGTGTTTCTGAACCCCGAGTGCTCCTTGATGATTGTGTTTTTTTCAGGGTTGTTGGTTGTTGATGTGGTTATGATGTTTTCTTGGGATGTGCTATATTTTCCCCGTCATTTTGTGGTTTCCCATTAATTTTCTTATGGAGTTGATGGTTATGTCCATCTCCCCTATTTTTGGTGGGGCACTTTTGGATGGGATTAGTGTTTTTTTGTTTTCCCAGATGTTTTATTTGGTTAGGAGTGCTTTTGTCTTTCTTTCTTTAGATGGGATCTCTACTTACATTCTGTTAGAGGTGGTGATAGAGCTGGTTGTTTTGGGCTTGTGGTCACTATTGATGTTTTACTTGGTTGTGGTGCTTGCTATGGGTTCTTTTTTGCTGATGACTTGTTGTTGAAGGGTCCTACTATTTTGGACTCTATTCAGATGAGTTGTGGTGTTGATCTCTTAGTTGGGTGGTTCTCTAGTTTTAATCCTAGACCCTAGATGGTTTTGTTCCTAGTGCAGGGCTTTCCAAAGGAGGCTACAAGTGCTTTCTTGGCTACTATGTTAGATTTATTCATTGGTCCTATGGAGGTGGTCCCCCCTCAGCAGTTGTTCTTATTGAGGTGGGCAGTTCTCGTATGGAGGTGGAGGTTGAGGGTGTTGGTGATGTCTGGCTACGGTAGTTTTGCTAATTGTATCCTCCTCTCCAATAGAGGGGAGATCAATCCTTTAGAGGTGGAGATGGATTTGGTTTCCTGTTACTAGGTGAGTCTATGTTACATGGAAGCTATTTTATTTCTGTTCTCAATGTTGGATCACAAAGCCCCTATTGAGGTGGGGTGTTTGGTCATTTTGGTGGTTTATACCACTGTGTTCTCCGCTCTTTTGGTGTTGATTATCTTTCTTGGCTCAGTGGTGTCTTCCATGAGTAGCTGGTTTGTTAATGCTTGGAAGATGTAGGCGGGTTCTCTGTGTAACTAAAAGGGTTTCTAGTCTCGGTTAATAACAAGATTGTTTAAGGGTCTCAGGCCATTGTTTTTTTGTAAGATGTAGCATGTGTAGTCTTGTTAATCTTTTGGAGGCTATTGTAGAGTCAATGTTGGTCTATGGTTTATCTTAGTTGTAGCTTGTTGTCCTTTGTATGGGTCCCAAGCCCCATCAAAACCCATTTCTTACCCCTAATCAAAAACAATTTAAATATTTTTAATATATATATATTTCTATAATTCTTTTATGATAATATATTTAAATAGTTTAAATAGTTTGATATTAGGGTCAAGATCAAACCTAACAAGTATAAATTCACAATCCATGTAACATTTGAACATATTAATCTTGTAAGATTTTATTCATTTCAAACTATTGTTAACTTACCTCTAAATGGCCATGTCATTCCACCTCATCTATCAGCTAGATAACAAATTATTAACCTCCCTCTAAATCAACAAAATAAAAATTATGACCATACTGCAAAGGCAAGTACTCGTCACCAAGTGACACTTGTTATTACTACTATTACTACATTGTTGTAAAGGTAGGTACTCACTATGTGGCACTTGTTTTCTATTCAGAAAGGAGAGCTTGGTATGGGGAATTGTTCCATGGTCTTTAAGTTCTAGTTTGTTTTAATATTCAAAAGAATTTTTTTTTTCTTATGTCATTAATTGTTCATTAAGTTTTTTTATGTTAAATTTGTTATCTATTTGTCTTCTTGTTATCCATTTTTCTCATCATTCTAAATTGAAAGTCTTGTATTTTTGTGATTACTTTTCTTTTTTGGGAAATATGGGTTGTGTTTCTTATGTTCGTAAGGAAATTTATTTATCTCTTTTCTCATTTTTCATTTCCTCCATTTTTTTATTTTATGGTTAAAATTACTAAAAATTCCAAAACCCCATCATACAAGCGAGTTGCTCCTCTCTAATATAGAGGAGAATCATTAACTTCATAATAATTTCTCTATTTGTTAATACATTTTGTTGTTGTTTGTTGGGCGAATTTCATAATTTTTGGAACAATAAAATTGTTTACTAACATCAACATATGGAGATATTGTGATAACCACTACAATATTTTTGAAAGAACTTGCAATTACATAGGTGTTTTTACTTGCTAGAAGCATGATAAATTTTACACCCCGTTTCTAAGTTACCAGATTACTTTTACCTTTATGAGTAAATATGATTTTAAATGTAAGATTATGACTTTAATATGTTCAAAGGATGAATGAAGTATATGAATATGCATTATGATTAATTATATTTTAAATTCTTTAATGATGTTGTGTTATACGATGATATGATTTTCATGTTATTGGCTAACTTAATTCATCATTCATTAAGTTGGATGTAGGAAATATAGATGAATCCTCCAGTGAGGAGAGGGAGAGTATCACCCAGGAGAGGAAGTTGGTATGGAAACCACTAGTGTACCTACTTGAGTAAATGCACGCACTCACTGCCTAGGATAGACAAGCCTTGTCGGCTCAGTTTGAGTTATGTGTCGGTAAGTGTTAAACCTTGGTGATAGTTTTTCAAATTAGTAGCAATGTTTGGGTGATTATTTATTATTCTCTTTGATTCTTTATTGATTTGAGTCATAGAAAAATGGATCATATGTCCCTTTTGTTTAGAAAAATAGGATCTAGGTGCCTTTCTCTTTAATTTCATTAGAAAGAAAGAATATCACAAAGGGATAGGATTGAATTTCAATCTTGAGATGAGATAACCCTATTTGGGATCTTGGATCTGTTAGAATTGTAAAATTTTGAATTTTTTTACAGTCAATAGCATTCATGAGTTCCAAAATAAATCCTCATCATAAGCATAAAATTCCTTCCTCATGGTGTTTCCCTCATATTTTGTCATATCATCCATTAGAATTCATCTAGTCTTTGATATTTCATTGTATTACCCATATCGGCATGACAGGGTGAAGGTCTCCCCGAACCATATTTTTTACTAATGTATGCTTGTTGCAGATTTTTGGTAGGACATTTTTTTGTTTTGGCGACAGAAATTCATATCGGCAAGAGAATTGTTATCGGTGTGAATCATAGTGAACTCATGTATGTCTCACCAACTAGTGCATGGAGTGATGTATAATCCAAACAAAAGACTATCGGAGTAATGTCTTACCGAAGGCAGTAGGTCTTTCCGATAAGGCGCAAAGTGGTTTCATCAAAAAGCTATTGGGAAGAAGCTATGTAGTCTTTCCAACTCAAATGTCACACCGATAGAAAGTGCATCAGTGAGAGAAGGGGTTATCGGCATGAGTTTCACCAAAATTTGAAGGTTTCGCCGATTGAATACTTCGGGGAGAGTCTTACTGAATAGGGTAATCTAGAGGAACAAGTTCGGAAAGACATTTAGTGTCGGTATGAGTCTTTTTGAGTTTTTAGAGTCTTGCCGATGGAATTTATTTCATCGGTAAGATTATTTTCATCGGCGAAAGGGTGATTATGTCTCAGCGACTAGAAAATGCATTGAAGAACATATCTCGGTATGACACAATGAACTATGTGAGATGTCTTCCTGACTCTAAAGGTCACATCGAAACACAAAGAACTAAAGGATGATTGTCAATGAGACATTGGCCTTCGGTGTGACTACAGGATGTTACAGCGAAAGATCTAATGAACATTGCAAAATAGATTTCGCCCCTAATTTGAAATTTTATCAGTGAAAAAACACTTGATGCGACAGTGCTAGTTTCAAATAAGTATTCATTTGTGCTTCAGCTGACACATTAATGGCGTGATGGATATAATAGGAAAAGCATAAAGCTATATTTGACCCATCTAGAAAACCAAAGATACATTTGTCAAAAGAAGCAATAGGTGAGGTTTTCAAATTAGAAGGGTTTTGCAATGAGGAGATTTTACATGAGGAATTGGAGAAGGAATTCTCGAGAATGGATACAATCTATAAGGGTTGGAGGTTTCCAATTCACAGAGTTAAACAAGGCAGCAAGCCAAATCCTCTGCAGGATAGTGAGGGCCCCCCTTATCATGTGGACTTGTTTGAGCCCTATCTCAGTGTGTCAGTTTTTGGGAATGGATGCCCTAGAATTCATGTCAATTGTGCCAATGATTATCACAACAGATATCCAGTATCACAATTCTAGGCCATTTGACTATGCCTCATACATTTCTAGGGGGCTTGATTCAGGACTGATGGCTATCAAAGGTGGATCTTTTATTGTTCATCTCCGACATTATTCATTGTTGATGCACGTGGTACTATATTTTGGACAGGAGTTAGGAGTATGGCCTCTAGAGATGAGAATTTCTCAAATTGGTAAAGAGGGTGAAGCATTACCTGTTCAATTGCGGATTGCTATTTGGGACAACAGGTTTGCTAATGCTAATTTCATTCATTTTGAAGAACATTTTCTAAGAACATTGTATAAGTTGTATCAATATCCTTGTAATTATTCATTAAATGATGAGATTAAGAGATTCCTTTGGCCAAAAGATTTCAATGGGCCAATTGATCATAACTAGGGAGATTGGAATTGTTTGGAGGGAGCTACAATGATTAGAGTCTATGGATTTGAAGATGCCCCTTTCATTCTGCCAAGGACAGTCCCAAACAGAGTTGCATATTTGGAGATTGTCAGGTAGACAGACTATTGTAGTGTTATGCATTTCAGCCCTTTTGGGAAGTAGGCTTTTATGCCTAGTACATTGTGTTTTGGTGACTTCACTGTGTTGACTAAGGAAGGGTACAACTTGATCCTTAATAGATTGTTGCATTATAACATGAAGAGAGGACCACCCAGAAAGGATTTTGATCTAGAGAGATATATTAATTCTAAACAAATGAAGATAAACTTTGGAGGGTATCAACATGTACCCTATCCCTTTGATGATATGATTAGGAATTTAGATGAAGATGAAGCTGCGATGGTAGTTGAAAGATATAACCAAGGGCTACAGGATACAGAGCAATTGAATTCTGGATAAGAAGAGATACCAAAGGATAATATGCCACAAGGTAAACCAGAAAAGGTGTCTAGGTTGAGAACTCAGTAGTATGTTTGCCCAACTAGAGAGTAGAGTATTGAAAGTGGTGATGTAGATGCAAGAAATATTGAGTACAGATCATTTGTCTCTGATGATGAATTCATAAATTCCCCAGAGTTCAAAGCA
>VDFB02110029.1:0-31382 GCA_007258455.2 Sequoia sempervirens
TTCAAATCAATCTGAGCTTCAGAGATGCAAGAATTGGAGGACTTACTATAAATAGTAGTCATGGAGACCCTGGCAGAAGGTTAGAAAAATGTCTAAGTCTGAGTTTCATCCTGTAGCCTGCTTCAAATGCGCCCTCATCCAGTTGGCAAGTGATAAAAAATTTTCTAAGCGATGAAGACATCCTGCTCATGCCTCCATATGCGCCCAACTTGCCTGGGGAATGTGAAGAAAATATTCTAAGTTAAAATTTCATCCACCTCCCCATGCCAAATGCGCCCAAGGAGAAATAAGTTGGTGAAAAATATTCTAAGGCATTGTTAAATCTTCCTGCCACCTCCAAATGCGCCCAGCAAGTGTTCAAGGTGTTTGAAAAAGTTTCTAACATGTTTCATCCTTCAGCCATGCCAAAATGCGCCCACATGCAAGCTAGTAGCATTCAAAAATTTTCTAAGTATGAAATTCATCCTCCTAGAGGCATCAAATACGCCCATATTAAGAGAAGGTCAAAGAAGTCAAAATGTTTCATCCTTCAGCATAGGCTAAATGCGCCCACCTTGAAAGCAAGATGATAAAAATTCTCTAAGTTATAAACTCGTCCTCCTCCTATGCTGAAATGCGCCCAAAAGCAAATGAGTCAAAGTAGTCAACAAAACTCATCCTCCTCTCACCCCAAAATGCGCCCATTTGAGGCCATATGAAGACAAAAATGAAGAAGTTGAAAGGTCACTAAGGCATTGAAAATGCTTCATCCTTCAGCCTAGGCAAAATGCGCCCAAATGAAGGCATGTGAGGACAAAACCAAAGGCATGCAAGGTTGGAAAAGGACAAAACGTCTCCATGCAAAAGTATACATGCAAAGATGTAAGATGAGGACAAATGAAAAGATTCTTGGGTAAGACTTAAGTCTACCTTGATATCTAAATGCGCCCAAGTGTGGATGAAGACAAGTGAGGTGCTAGGCGTTGAGAATGTTCTCCATGACAAGGAAAATTCGCCCAAAGTAATTCAAGTGTGAGGTAAAGTGGTAAGGCATTGAAAGTGTTAAGTGTTGGAAATTTTTCCAAAGGCGTGGTTTTATCCTTCTTCAAGTCGAATATGCGCCCAAGGTGTTGATGAATATTGCCAGGCATTGGAATTTTAAAATGAAAGATATCCCCCATGATGTGCCAAATGCGCCAAGACACAAGATGAATAAAAGAAAATATGTAAGGCGTGGCTAGTATCCTTTTGCAAGTGTGAAGTGCGCCTAAGATTTAAATGGAGAATAATGCCAAGTGATAAAATAATACGCTAGGCGTTGGAAATTGCCAGGTGAGGAATAAAATGTAAAGGGCGTTGGAATTTAAATCTTCCATGATGTGCTTTCAAGAAAAATTTCTAAGTGAGTTGAAACATTAAAAAAAAAAAAAAAATTTCTCACCACAAGAGGATGAAATAAAATTTTCTAAGGAAAAATTCAAAAGCGTTAAGTGATTTAAATTTCTCTAGGCAAAATATTTTCTTCCTTAGAAAATACTGCCTTTGGACATGGAGGAGTGATGAAGTTTTCTTGAAGCCGCGAGCAAGATTGCCCGATGATGTGAAGTCCCGAGAGATGTTGGCGGTGTAGGAACAATAAAATTTTTTTCAATGAAACAAAATATACGGATCAAGGAACAAGAATAAATTTGATCGCAGGGAATATTTTCTAAGGTTCAAGATTCAAGAAAATTAAATGAACCGTTGGGTACCATGGATTCGATGGATTCGGAAAATTCTCTTGGGTATTGATGATCTTCGACAAGGAGTGGATTTCATGGTCCTCTGCACTTCACCAAGCCTTCAGGATGGATATTTTTGATGGGCACTCAAACAACGAATTTCCTAAGGAAAATTTGAGAAATTTTCTAAGGCAAGGGAAAGGAATGTTTGTGAAGATAAAATACCTTGGCGGATGAATTTGGAGAGTGATGATAAGCCTAGATGATTTTTGATCAAATTCCTTTTGAAAGTTTTTATAAGGGCATAAGTTAAGATGAAATCTCCGGAATAGATATGCAGGTAGAATACAAAGATTTGACTAAGGCATGAAGAGTACAGGCATGAAGGCGGCTAGTGAAAGATAATGTGAGCGGCTTGGAAGTCGAAACATGAAAATCCTGAGTAAGTAGGTTAGTTATATTATGGAAGTGTTCATTGCTCTTCTCGCTGCTTGTTTTTGCGGGGAGAAACGTCAAGATCAAGCGGTGGTGACTTAAAGTGATGAAGGAAGAAAAGTTGCAAGAAAATGGCTGAGTGTCGAGACTTAGTATGACTCAAGTGACAAAGAAGAAGTTGAAGAACAACGTCAAGAAGAAGATCAAGAGCAGTGTGAACGCATCTACAAATAGGAATCTTCTAGAAGATGGTGGCCATTAATGGCTCATTTATTACCCCTCTCCTTTGTGGCGATTTTTAGGGCGAATCTTGTTTAAGGCTGAGGTGGCACAATCTGGGCCATCCAGCCGATTGTAATCTGAGCCGTCCGTTGGACTTGGCCAACTATAAAAGGGGGAGTCCCCCTCATTTGTATCTCATTAGAAGGAGAATTAGATCAGAGTTAGGATAGCAGAGAAGGAGTAGAGAGCAATTAGATAGTTGATAGTATAGTTTAGATTGAAGAGGAAGGAAAGTTTTCCCATTGAATACTTTGTAAGAAGTTGTCATGAATGCTTTCATAATAAAAGAATTTTCATTGATGGTGATTTCTTCTTTGTCATGAGTAGTTGTTGAGGCTTCTTCGTCCTTCCAATTCATGTAGCATCTTGAGGTAGCTTAAAGTAAAGTAGATTTCATTTCATGCAAGTACTTAGTAATTGTGGAATGTGGTGCTCGATTTGAACAAGACTTCGCTTGTCCATACCACTAGCGGGCTCGCTGGTGGTGGGTTCGCCTTGCGTGGTCAATTGGAACTTTGTGAAACTTAACTTCAATTATGGTTTATATGTTGGCATGCGTCATTGTGATGGTGTCTTCATACTAGATCGTGATCTGAACATCTTGAGTCACTCCTCTGAAGATTGCACCAGTTCCGTGGAAGCTATCCGAAGTGAGGCAAAACGGAGCTTGGTTGAAGTCTGTGAAATTGATAAGCCGTGTCAAGCTTTTAGGGTAGAATAGAATATTCTTATCCCTGCACTCATTTAATTTCAGTTCATTTCCGGTTAGAATTAGGAAACTTGTGCTCACCTGCCAAATCATTTGAATTACATGAAATCCCTTAGTCCACTGTCTGCTGTCAACTGTCGAACAATTGTGTAAGTCCCCTTGAAATACCAGCAAATCACATCAAGCCAACTGAGGGTATTCTATTGCATTATCGGAACCTTGGAGTTGAAAGCATGAACTCACTTGCAATCTTAGCATCTTTGAATGCTTTGTTCAGAGGGATAGAGTATCCGTTGGGAAACTTTATTACGTGTTAGTGCGGTCTCGAAACCAAAGTCAACAAAATTTGCTAGAGGCGAATAAACGACTCTGACTCCAGTTGTGTTGAAATGAAAGGGTTTGGAATACAAAAGGTTCAAACTGGGAGAATTATCGTAAGTCAAGATGGTGTTCTCTCAAGATTGAACAATCCCGCGCAGAAGCAGCTACATCCTGGATCGTATCAGTTCGTTTTCGCCAGACAAGTTGAAAAGAATCTTGAGGTCTACGCCCAGTTCATATAAAGATTTTGTGGAGTTAGAGCTACCTACAAGATCAAGGAAGAAGAAAGAAGTTCATTCAAGCAAAGAAGTCAAGCCAAGTGAAGAATTTTTATCAAACGAAGAAGTTCAGTCAAGCGAAGAAAGCGTAGAAGAAATTTCAAGTTTATTCAGAACTCCACCTAGTGCCTCGAGGTTTGCTCAGCCGAAACAAGTTCAAGCTGTTGTGCAACAGCCAGCCCAAGTGATTGTGTATCAAAGGCGACTACCAGTTCAAGCAATGGCTCAACCAGGAGGTCAACCAGGAGGTCAGCAAGGAGGTCAACCCGCTCCAAATGGTGCTACATGGTTGGTTACCAACCCATCTCCGCTAGAATTTCAAGACTACCATGAGATGCCAAAGAATCCTGAAAATTTTTGTCCTAAGTTCATTGCCAATGATGTTAACTACACGGCCGAGGACCATATCAAGATGTTTGAAGGTCACCTACGCAATAGGCAGATTGGGTACGCAGACGTGGCTTGCCGCCTATTCCCATATTCTTTGGGAGAAGAGGCTCATTTTTGGTTCATTCACCTACCAGTAGGGTCTATAAGGACATGGGAGCAGATGAAGGAGGCCTTCATCGGAAAGTTTGGTATACCAATCACCCCTGTAGAACTTTATCGTCAATTTGCAGAAGTGAGAAAACAAGACAAAGAGCCCATTCATGCATTCAACAATAGGTTCCAAAAGGCCCTCACAAGGTTACGCACTCCTTATGTCATTGTTGACGCTCGAGAAAGCTACTATTCAGCACTTGATCCTTTGACTGCAATGTTCGTGAGATCTCACCCCACTCCAGGAGACATGAATCAAGCTTATGCTAAAGCTATTGAAATAAGTCAGGTTTTAGGACAGAATATAACTGGACCCTCACTATATACTGGCTTAGTCACAGTGAACAATCAAGTGCCAACATTTTGTTCAACATTGAATCCACAAGTTCCGGCGTTAAATGCACTTCCACAGCCAGCTTATCAAGTTCAAGCACCATCAAGTCAATTAGTTCTCCATCCTGGGATGCCTTTGTCCCAGACGCAAGTCACACAGCCTGTTTATCTCCAAAACACAGTGCCACCAGTGAAAACTCAAGAGGAGAAAGATGAGATAAAAGATTTAATAGAACAAGTGAAGAGGCTGTCAGCCGAGGTGACTCACCTCAAAAATCAAAGTAATCAGATGCAAACTGTGCAATGAAACTATCAGGCACACCAAGGTGCTAACCGAGGATATCAAAATAATCCTCCAAGTCATCACGATACCCATCAAGGATACCATCAAGATAACATTTCGCGGGTCATAAATAACCATCCGCAGTTTCAAAAAGGTCGGAATACGAGTCCCAACAATGGGTATAGCCAGCAGTTGGACAATCTGCCACCTCCTGAAAACCGTCCTACAGATAGAATTTATATGGCCGAAACTTCTTCGTCAGGATGGTGTAGGTTACATAACACGAACCGGCACTCTGAACTTCAGTGTCACGAATTCCAAGTTGTGGCTGTATTCTCAAGAGTGAAGCAAGTAATACTGGCGCCACAGATAACCCTCCAGTTACGGGATATGAATTAGTCCCAGCACCCAGATATGATCAGGCATTGATAATAGAAGATTGCAATTTCCCGCCTGAATTTCAGAGTTACACGCCCCCATCAATTAATCACCAATTTCCATCAGCTTCAGCAAACAGTCCCATGGGGATGCCAGAGTTTCAAATACCATCAGAAGTTCACGCCACGTATGCATCACCAGAGGAGCCTCTTCATAAAGATGGTTATGTTTTTCCACCTCTCAACAACAACGTCTTGGTAGAAGGAAGAAGGGAGGTACAAGCTCTTCAGACTACTAGAGGCGAATCTCCTAAAGTATATCAGAGGAATTACCACCAACAGCGTGAACCTCTGACATCATCGGTACCTCCAAATAATTTTACAACTCCGCCGCACCCCAACGCAAGCAATAACCCAGGTTTACCTAGAGATTCTCCAGAGTACAGACGGCCGAATGCAACGCAAGGCGGGGGAGGACAACAAGTTATTCAGTAGCCAGTTCACCAAGCTGAGCAAAGGAAAAAGGAGAGTCTTCCTAGAGAGGACGTGAAAAGACTTGGCTCTTATGTACTAGAAGAGTTTAAAAGGATGAAAGTTAGTCTTCCCCTACATGAGCTAATGAAGATTTCAGAGGTCAAAGACACAATCCTGGGAAGTTTGTATGAAATGCCCTTTGTGAAGAATACTTCCCAAGAAATATCTAGTTCATCAAGGAATCCTCCTGTGAATACACAGTCTCGTTCGGTACAAAACACAAATATGGTAGAAGAAGTGCCTCACGCGCCATTCGACACTTGGGAAGCTCCACAACAGCCTCAAAACTTCGTAGGTATGGTACAAGGTTCTTCAAATGCTCCCGAGAAATCAAAGACTGAAGATAAAAGGAGAGTTCGGTTCAATATTCCTGCAGAACAAAAGCAAGAGCAAAAGCGGAATCTGAAGGAGGCTACCCAAGATAACCAAGTTCAATTGGATAGGAAAGATGAAAAGGAGAATGCCTCAACAAATGAAAAGAAAAAGCCAGTAGTATTTTATCAGGGGAGGGGTGAGCCAGCCCCATTTTTGGTTTCAGTTAGAATTTTTGGGAAATTGTTGCATAATTGTTTGATCGACTCCGGTGCATCAAGTAATGTCAGGCCTTTGAAGGTATGTTAGGCGTTGGGTATAATTCCGCTCCAGACCAACAAGAAAGTGACTCAGCTGGATAAGACTGAAGTTCCAGTTGTAGGAGAGTTAAGTAATATCCATATGCAGCTAGCGGCGGATCCTAGAATTCAGAGTCGCATCGACATATCAGTTGTGGATATACCAGATGGTTATGGCATGCTATTGAGCAGAGATTGGGCCAGAAAATTGAATGGATACATCGCAACTAACTTCTCCCACATGTGGTTGCCTTGGAGAGGAGTTCCAAATCAGATAAAAATTGAAAGTACACCACGGCTCAAATTGATGATCACAGAATGTGGTGAAAGTAGTGATGTTTTGTTCGTGGAAACTGATTTGGGTTCATATAAGCCCATTAGGAAAGAAGTCCTCATGTTGCAGAGCTCGAAAGAAGAAAAGCTTTTAGAAGATACGCCTTCCTCCACTGAAGTATTGATTGAAAACGACTCAAGTGAGAAGGGGAGTGAAAGGATGTTCAGAGATTTTGTGTTAAAAGGTGTAAAGCAAGATGCAGAAAGTGCCCCCATCAAAGACTTATCGTTACCTATTCACGAAGCTTTCCATTCAGAGAACACAGGTGCCATGGGTAAGACCTCAGAGCAAGTCCCGGAGATGATTCAACAAGTCACTTTAGAAGAAGAATGTGGAGGAGTTAATAAGAGAGAAAGGTTCTCTTAGTTAATACACTTGGAAGAAAAAAGGAATGAAGCTTTGGAAGGTTTGGCTAAGCATCAAAGAGTTATGAACGGATGGATCGACAAAACATGGTTGGACCCCTATCAAGATTCTGAGATCCTGGGAGATGATGCATTTAAGTTACGAACAAGAACAGGAGGGGATATCCCATTGCCAGACGATGGGAGATTCCTCAAGCATTATTTCCAACCCTAGGTTCTCTCCGAGAGCCTACTTTGTAATATATTAGATTAGGTTTGCTTTCTCGTTTGCTTTCCTGTTTTCCTTTGTTTTGGTTTTGGTTTGTTGCCCTTTGGGTTTTTGGTTTGGCGTTTCCGTCCCTTGAGTTGTCCGATCAAGTGGTTTTGGTTTGGAATGGGCAAGGATTTAGGGTTTTCCCGTTGCGAAGGGGGTGATGATGGTTTCATTCTCACAACGTGGTTTCTTTCACTGGAATTTGTGCAAATTTTTGAAAAGACTAAGGTTGTTTTCCTTCTGTCATCATCTAGTTAGTGATTAAACTCGTCTCGGGAGGTTAACCCGTTATTGTGTCTCAACACATGAGTCTAAAGACCTTACAATACACTACCTATCTCCATTCTGAGTCATTTTGGCTTCCTGGGAAAGGTTTTGGCAGGTGAAAATTTTACATCTTGCTTCAGCGCCACTACAATTCTCGAACCCATTGGAGGCTTCATTGCCTGCCAGCCAATCAAGGGATTGACGGAGAAATCAAAAGGAAAGGAGAAAAATACGCTTAAAAGAAATATCTGAAAAACAAGAAAAGAGAAAAGGAAAGAAATATTATGAAATATTGGTTTTGGGAATATACGAGTAACTCCACCGGGGCTATGGACGCCCGGTCGGCAGTGGAGCAATATCCATTTCCTCTTGGAGTTCATCATTTTGGATGTCCATTTCATCCTCTGAACCAAGTATTTTTGTGCCTATAGGAGATGGGGGCTCGTCGTCATCTAACTGGATCGGCTCATTGTTACCCTCCTAAATTGGAGAAGGAATCATCATATCAGCCAAGGATTCATCTGCAGTGGCCACTAGCTCATCAATGTTTCTGGATGCAACGGAATGAGATGGCTCCACCCTCTGTCTTTTTGGATGGAGGCTCTGTATTTGCAACTGCCTCTTTCCTCTTCTTACTAATTTCAACCAACTCGACACTATGGGATGCGCCTGCATTTGAGGAGTATGATTTCGTTTCACTCAGCAAGTCATAAGTGAGCATCATTCTTTTCCGCCTTCGCTCCTGGGTCTGCTGGTCAACCCACCACTGAGAATACTTAACCACCGGCCTCATTAATTTAGTCAAATCTGAAAGCTCGGGCTCTGACCACTTCACTGCAGGAAGAGGCCAGTTCTCATCAAAGCACGGTTGGACATATTCCCCATCATCTTGCAACTAATCAGGCACTCGGCAAAGTTTTGTTGCTCTCATCAAATCCACCGGCAATCTGGACTATAACTTTTTCCTAACTTCATACTCGTCAGCAGCATTTGCCCAGAAATCCTCCAAGTCTACTCTATCTTTATACCTTTTTCCATCCACGGTCCAAAAGTGGTTAGGGTCAAAATTGGCCCTGGACCAATAAGTTGTGAATGTATACCATTGAATTTCCAACCTGGCACTTTCAGCTACTTGTGTCAATGGACAGGACTCCAACATATTCCCAATGAAGAACGGGAAAGTGAGCCGCCTTCTGCTTTGGCCGTTGGCTGTTCTGGTAAGTCTCAAACTATCTAAGGACTTCTAGCAAAATCATCCTATTTGTAGGATAGATTGGAAGCCTGTAAGGATTTCCAGTGAATCCCTGGATCCTTATGTATGTGAACCTTGGAAACTGGATAACCCAAGATCCATATCTACTAATCAAACTTTTGGATACATGACTCAGCCTTTGGTGAGTTTCTCCTTGGAGTATTTTGGTAATGTACATGAGGAAAGCATCGTGCGCCCATCTGAAGTGAGATTTCTCTCTGAGTTGCAACTGCGGGTAACAGTCATATGACTTGAATTCGTTCACACCATTGCCTACTCTAACTTTGCGTATAAGTCTGGAATATCTATACGTCCTAGCCAACAGATAGATGATATAGGAGCTCAAATGGAATGATTTTTTCTTCTCCAAATTGATAAGCTGCTCGTGGAGGTTATCGCTAATCATCCGAGACCAATTGAACATCTGAAAGCCAGAGGTGATTTCATCGATGAAATAGTACATCCACGTCTCCAAAGGCGCGACTTGTGGATTGTTGGCTATCCTATTCAACAACAAAATCCATAATCCTCCTTGAAGTCTGTTCAACGCAGCTTCTTGGGCATTTTCTTGGCAAAGGCTCTAGGTTTTTCCAGCCATGACTTGTTAATATTTGTGGTGCAAAGTTCAGATTGGCCTTCATACAACTTTCTGGCATCCTCCTTAGTTTTATATACAATCTGATGGTGTGTCGGATGCCAAATGATTCCTGAATTGCCACTTCGCCGAGATGAGCTAATATCCTCCCATCAGGTGCAACAGACTGCCTCTCCTGCGCATCATAATGGATGGTGCACTCTACCATCAGTTCGACACATTCTACCGCTAGCAGAAATCCAGCTGCTTGGAAGATGCCATTCCTCACCATCCGTCGAGCAATTGGTGTCAGCAATCCATTGTGTCCGTACATCCTCTTCTTGAATTTCGTGAAGTCCACATGTCCGAGATCGGTGTCTATAATATTTTTCCATTTAGAATTAATCTTTGACTCTCGCTACAACCCTTTGCTGGCAAACTTCATTGGCACTTTTCTTGATGATTCCCCCGATGTAGTCATTAACTTGCAGTAAATAAAAAGAATTAACATTAGTACAGAGACTTTTAAATATAGTTTATTTTTGGGCCTTTATTCGAAGATTTTACTTTCAGCTTGTTAAAAAGAAATTTCTGCTAAAAAGCAAGCTGAAAATGGGCAAACTTGATTAAAATTTTGCCAAAACTTAGCCAGAATGAATAAGATGGAAGAAGAATTGAGAAACTTAGCCAACCAAACTTTAGACCTTCGGAAATATGCTCTGGCTGCGAATCAAATTCAACTTGAAAGAATTTAATCAAAAATCCAATGAAAGAGTGCGCCAACTTGCTAAGAAGTACGACTTTCAGCCAAGAATTAATTTACTTCCTCAAAAATCACGCCCTCCAGCATAAAAAAAATTACTCTTCCCTTGAGAAAAATCGACCTTCCCTTGAATATTCTTGCAATCTTGAGAGAGATTAACTTCTCTTCAATAGAACTTGTGAAAAATGAGTTGCTAAAACTCATTATAAGGCTGAAAAGTTCGATTTGTTTTAGTAATTTCATCTTTTTTTCTTGATTTCGATTTGTTTTCTCCTCTTCATCAAGGGAAGTTTCTTTTTTTTTTTTCAAAAATCTTCATGGCAAGCTTATCGAGGCGCCACCTTCAACTAAAATCCTTAGATTTTCTCTTTAGAATTCAATTTTTAGCTAAGTGTTTATTTTTATTTCTTGAAATGTTGGAAAATATTAAATATCCAATGTATTAAATTCGATTTTTCCAACCTTCTCATGGCGAAATTTTATTTACTCATGAATTTTCTCTTTTCCTGGCGTATTTCATTTGCTTCCATGAATTTTCTTCCAAGTCATCTGTGGAGAATTTTGTTTTTGTCCAAGGCATATTATTTTCCTAAGTGTCGGAATAAATTATCAAAGTATTAAACTGGCAAATTTTAATTTTCCCATGGCTAATTATTTATTTTCCAAGTTATTGCACTTTATCCTCTAGCCAAGGCGAACTTTATATTTATTTTGCCATGTCTTATCTTTCCTAACACTTTGACTTTTTCTTTCCCTCAGCCAAGTCGGACTTTCTAGTCATCTTGCCAACAAATTTTTTATTTCTCTTATGCCATAGCGGACTTTAACTTGTGCTAGGCGTATTTCCCCATGCCAAAATCGAACTTTTACTCCTGCTTGGACTTTATTTCTTGCCAAGTCAGATTTTCCAACCTTGGACAATTTTTCTCTTGCTAAGTCGAACTTTATTTTCATTTAACCTCGCGCTAATACTTTTCCCAATGTTTGTTTAAAGGGGGTGGGCTTTATCTTCCTTTCCATGCTCTAGGCGGACTTCATGTTTTTGTTTCCACTTGATGGCGGACTTGGCAAACTTCATGCCACGAGGTAGAGCGGACTTTGAGTTTGTCTTGCCATTTCTTGTCTTTGTCTTGCCATTTCCTGTCTAAGGCTTGGGCGGACTTTCTCAACTTCTTGCCATTGTCTTATCAAGGCTTGGGCGGACTTTGGAGTGGGCTTGCCTTCTCCCTTCCATGTGTTGGGCGGACTTTCTATTTCCTTTTCCTGGCAAAGGCGGACTTCCAAGTCTTTTAGCCATTTTCATTGCTTCTTCCAAGCGAACTTGCCATTCCCATGGGCAAATTTCTCTAGACTTGCATCATTTTCCATCCTTGATCGCCATTGATTTCATGCTTTTCCCCCTTGATTTTTTTAGATTTTTGCTTGATTTTTGCTTGAATTTTCAATTTTTTACATCTGGTGGCCTAATTTTGATTCTAAAAATGGAAATGTTGACTCCTTGACCAAGGTTGACTTTCTAAAAATACAAATTCTGAAAATATTAAAAGCAAACTCCCTAAAAAATAGGGATCCCAGATTGGTCCAACAATGCCAAAAATGAAAAAAGCAAAAAAACAAAAATCCCTAAAAAATAGAAGTGTCAGAATTGACTCAAAGCACAGGTGATCCTTATCTTCCGGACCTTTTGAGCACTTCCGTGACGCTTAGGCACTATTTCGGGCTTGAATTCTCCAGTTGGCTCAGGTGTTTACTCAAAACTCTGACTTGAAACTCTTAAAGCAATGACCTTATGAAATTGTTGCGTGAAGGCAAAACCCTAAAAAGAAGCAAACTACTGGGGGTCCCCATTTGCAATGGGGCGATGTGCGAAAAGGTCACAACAGGTACCAACCTACTTTTACAAGTCTTCTTTTGTAAGAACCAACCCATTGGAAACACTAATCCCCACAATTGAGCACTAAATCAGGTAGAGACACCAATCTCTTCTAATGAGAGGCACCAAGCTCCCGATCTCCTTAGTTAGAAGGCACCAACCTCCAAACAAACAAAATGATAATATTTGAAACTTCTTGAATCAGCTCTAATTCACCTTGACAAATCTGCTATAAAACAGCCTCTAGAACTGTAATAAATCTGCTCAAAATGTCTACTATAAATCAGCCTCTAGATCTGCTATAATTCTTTCTCAAAATCTGCCTCAAATCTGCCTATAATTTCCTCTTACATCTGCTATAACTCTTTCCCAAAATATGCCTCAAATCTGCAATAAAATTCACCTTAAAAGGTCTGCTCAAATCTGTTATAATGTCCTCTGAGATCTGTCATGAATAATCTTTTCTATTGTTCACATCAATCTGCTCTTATTCTTCCTCAAAATGTACTTTTAAAATCAGAACGATATTCTATTTATTGCTTGCCCTTAAAACCTCTTTGCAACCAATTTTTATAGCTTCTCCAGAGGGGGTTACTTATTGAAAAGATGTCTTTTACAAAGAGAGACGACTCTTTAAATATACACCCTTCCCATTATGACCTAGGGCGCAACACTTGAAGGGTCGGCGCCTATTAATAATATTAATTAATTTTTATTTTAACCCATAAAAAGTTGGAGACATATTAGAGGGGGTTGGCCCATACATGGGAATAATTTAATTTAAAATTTTGCAATAATGAGGGTGCTAAAACACAAGGAGGTTAGCCAGCATTACCTTTGACATCAATGACAACCATTTTCCAACAAATAGAATAACTCAAACAAAATATAAAGATAGGCTCGTGGTTGAAATTGTTGAGGATATTTATGATGTTGCAATACAGTATGTCAAGGAAATTTTGAATGAGTTTGGTCCTCCAAATGTTTCCGCTAAAAAATCCTTCTTGAGCAATATCCCTTTCTTGATATTTGAAGCTCAAAATGATTTCTTGAATCAACCATTCATGGAAGAAGAGATAAAATTGGTCACCTTTCAAATGAACCTTGATAAGGCTCCTAACCCAAATGGTTTCCTATAATATCCCAACTGGAACATTATCTAAATTCTTGAAATTATCAACAATAATCATGTAACTGTAATGTGCCTATCAAAATAATCTCAACAAACTTGCAAATTTTCACCATATAAGCTCATAAACATTGCATCAAACAGTTTGCATTCATTGAACAATTCAATACTTTTGGATTTAATGATCAAAAACAGCTGCATCTATAAATCATTATTGTAGACATTTTCACAAACAGTTGTCATGCATTGACTTTCACTGAACCATTTTGTCAAACAATTGTCATACAGAACTCCATATTTGGCAGCTTCATTTAACAAGCTGATAAATATACAAGTCAGATTAGAATATGCTTATTTAAAACAAGAGATACTTACATTAAGATAAGTTAATAATTTTCTGATCTGACTTGTTGATGAGAAAACCTTGAAATCAGAAATTATTTCTAATTTAATCAATGACACCTTGCATCTGATCAAGTCCCTGTAATAAAGATTATAAATCTGATAAAAATCACATATTATAATATCATGCCCTGCTGGACTGTACTATCACCCCCAAATAAGTACAAACTCCCCACTCTCCTTTCTGAATGTGGTGGCTACATCTAAACCACCATAAAGGCTGTGGCTAGGAGATATTAAGGCTTTTTAACCTTCAAACTTTGATCGCTGCCCTTAATAAATGAATAGCTGCCTTCCTAAAATTGTAAAGCAGTCTTTGTAATCTTTCAAAGGTACGGCTTAGGAAAGAAACAGCACAATCTCCACTAAAGAAATTTTTTTTGGTTCCAAATCTTCAATAAATTTCTATTCATCCAATCTCTTAATATCATAAAAGAGCAAAGATATTCAATATAACTCAACCTTCTCAATCTAAATTCTTTTAGTGCACCTACGAATCCTACCTGAATCCACCATGATTGACTAGGAAGAATCTTTCACCTCCGAAGCCAATTACCCATAGGGTTTCGCCCTAGGGTTTTTGTTGATCAAAGATGTCCAAACTTCACAATGTGAAAATTATTAGAACAATGTTAAATAAGGCTTACAGTTGTAATAAAGCCACCTTAGTGGCAAGTGTATTCTTTCCATTTTCTATAGATTCGCTTTTTAGCTTTAACTGAACCACGTAATGTTTATCTGTGGTTTCTTCTCCAATCTCTATATAAGGAGATGAACCTCTTTGTAATAATGATCCAATTACTTAATAGAATATGAACAGAAAATGAATAGAAAACATTAGATAGAAGTTAAATTGGTAATATTCCAATTCAAGCTCTATTGTCCTAGCAATTTCTGATCCCCTCTGAAAGATAACCTGTTGTTTTTTACAGAACTAAGGCAGAGGTTAGTTACAACATCGCATATGGCGAGATAGAAATAAGTGAATCAGCATCAGACACGTGGCAAAAAAATATCTTTTGCACATAAGCTATCAGCAGATAGTTTTGGAAGACTAATCAAATTTATATCCTCTTGACTTAGTCGGCGTTGATGGTTCACTAACTCCTCAAAATTCCGGATAGTAGTCATGTACCTTCGTGGTTGACAATATCTTTATGGCAATCCATTGATTCAGGCTTTACCACAAAGAATTGGTCGACTCTTTGCCTTTATATCTTTAGCCTTTGTCCTTTCTATCATCTATATGCTCAAAACTAATCCTGTTCTAGCACACTCTAAAATACTTGCAACCTACTATACGAGTTCCTGCATCTGGTTATTCACCCACATCTAGATTTGTAACCGGATCTTCACCTTCCCATGTGTTTGTTCCAGTATCCTTTAGGATTTTCGTATCGCTTGATAAATCGCTTTTTCACACCTACATCCAAGACACCTAAAATCAAATCAATTCATTCAAGACTACTTCACATCAACCCTCATATGAAAACATACAAATTTATTTGCCATTAGGTCTAGTCCTACAAAATAAACCATCTTAACAACACCAATCAAATAATCCTTGTATTTAAACTCACCATTTGTAATTAATTTTGCTTCTAAATCACTTTTAAATCCACTTAAATACTTTGACAGAACTCTTCGTAGATTTTGGTTGGTATAGGAATTTCGGGCATTCTTGCCAGATATGGAACTCAAATGATGTCCGGTATCGAGTTCCACAAGCAAATTGTTCGACAAGCTAAGTTTACTTCACTTGCTCATGAAAGAAACCGAATATGCTATCAAGTTTATTAATCATCATTATTTAGTACTTATGCGTTAATTAAGATTTGCTTTCAAACAAAAACCCTTCCTTCTGCATTGACATCTAGATTAAGAACAAAACGTCCTTCATTTGGTTCAATAAGCATTGCAATCTTTGAATAGAATTAATTGTTACCAATTTAAGAAAATTTTGGGTCCAATTGATTATGAAGGAATGACTTAGTGATGCAGGCCTCGTCAAGTTGCTATCAACTTTCTTCGAAGTTATGTGGGCATGGTTATTGGGATGGAACATGATGCCTTTCGAGATATGGGACCTAAGGTGCAACATCCAATTTCACAAGACTCAAATTTTCCGAAAAGCATAACTTTTCAACAGGTGGAAGCTAGGATAGGAAATCTCGCAACAATGTTTGAATGAGTAACTTCTCACTAAGGTTCAAAGATTCCTAGCTAACGAAGTCATACCACAAGACTTGGGAAGAAAATCTATCTTCACAAATAAACAACAAAAAGGGCTAATTTCTTGGCCTTAATGCATTCTATAACTGAGAGCATGGAAATAACATTACAAGATAAATTACAGCTGAAAGGGAAATTGATTTCAAGATTCATGACCATGGGAAAGAAATCATAACACTTGTTCAAATTGGTGCCTTATATCTAGGTAACGGAGTCCAAGGGTGTAATTGAAAACCCATACAACAATATTAATTCTATCTCTGTAAAAGCTCAGTAACACTGCCTTACACTATCACTTCTTTAGAATTTTGCAATCAACTCATCCTTGTATACATCTAAAACATTCAATATTTCTCACAAAGCAAATTAATCTACTCCTTGAGTAAAAGCCATGAAAGAAACATTCAATTGTAGAAAGCCTGTAAAGATGAACCAAAAATGATCCTTGACGTTTTGAGCTAGTATTGTTATACAAAATTAACAATTACATTAACATCCTTTTTCTATGGAAACCTAGACCGGACATATACAGACTAATACAAAAAATGCTCTACTTACAAAATTTTCCAAGATCCTTCAAAGTGGCTCTGAATTCCTTTTTATAGAAACAAGGGAGCAAACAAGCTTCAAGGCATAGACAGATGTCACACTTTCATTTGACAATCTTGTCCTTTAGGATCAAACAAACATAAGTTACAACTGCTTCATGAGAGAAACAAATCTTTTATAAAAGGACAAAATAGTTGCATATGTCGTTGGAGAAAATATTTGTTGATCCTACAATGATGAAATGCAAAACGTGCAATTGCCATCATACCATTGAGCTCCTTTAACAACTTTTGAAACTGCATACCTCCAAAAAACCCTCGAGGAAGATGTTGACTAGGTCACATAAGACAAAATAGGCTCCACCTTTGCAAAAAAAAACAAAAGAGCACAAGGAGACAACCACTCAATGCATTTATCCACCCACAAACTATATTCTACTTTTGAAGGCCACTAAAAAATCCAAGAGATTATGAACCTTATTGTTATGAGCATTGTACCTTGCATTTGTGATTGCTCTTGTTTCCCTTGCAAAAATGTCTAGATTTGTCTCCAATTTGAACAAATCATCAATTGAATTGTCCAAAAGAGCTAACTTTGGTTTGCCATCCTTATAAATATATGATGACAATGAGGGAATTATGCCTACAAACTCTGCCTTCCATGCCTTCAAACCTTTTCAATTTTGATTTGAACTGCATATCAAGCTTTGTCTGAAAAGAAAAAACCTCCCCCAATAACTCTATTTGTTCACTTATTTGTACTAAATTCTTGGGGGCACTTCCATCAAATGATGTCATTTTAATCATTCCTTTATTGAGGTGGCCCTCAAGATCCACCTACTCAACACATCCTGGAAGCTACTCTGAATTGCCTATGCTTAGCATATGCTTTCTAAAGTCCATTAAATGCACTCCAAACTCCCTCAATCTTGTGTAAAACACATGATAGCCTATGACCTAAAAGGTCATCAATAATATTAGTTGCTATTGATTTAGCCTCTTCTTTGGCCTTCTTCTCTCTTTCCTTGCTTTGCTTCAATTGATCCTTCAACTCCTTTATTTTCAAAGATAAAATTTCTCTGTCTTGCATAGAGAACTCTCCAGATGTGGATGGAGGGAGTTGTGGAGTTGCAACTTGAGGTTGTGGAAGCTAAGCTTCCACCTTATTGTATTGATCCTGCAACTTTACATGCTTAGCATGTAACTTTTCATATTCTTCCTTCTATCTTTTGGCAGTTTCAGGACTAAACATAGTTGTCTACAAAACCAAAGTTGTTGCCTATGGTGTTAATGTATCAGCTGTTCTTTTGATTATTAAATTCCTTGTGATTTCCTCAATAGAATCAGCCACTCTTGGCTTGTTTGTGGCAGGGGCCATTGCCCATATAGCCAAGGTCTGCAAGTTAGGGCTGAATCTTGACCCAAAATACACTTGCTCAGCCTACCCATCTGAAGTCAATGCATTTTCATCCTAATGTCTAATTGTATCCAGAGCAATGGTTGATGTAAGGTCCCACTCTGGCAACAAGAGGATACCACTTTCCTTAACCATTCTCCTTCCCTCCTCGGAATGATTCTTGAAGCATCAGAGTCCATTTCTTGAAGGACTTGCTCAGTAATCTCCATATCTTGAAGGATCCACTCCCTCCTTTGCTTGATTTAATCTTTCATTGAACTCGTTTTTCTGGACTTTAATAATGAAATCCTTGAACTCCTTAGAAGTCACAAAGGCATCATCATCCATGAATTTAGAACAAGCTAGAACTCCAACAACATCAGAGCAAGTCATCATTATAAAATTCCACAGTAAGCATATCATCAGGACTTGTTCATTCCCTTGATCAACTTTGGAAGAAGGAAAATGTTGATCGACTTCATCCCCGTGCAAGTCTTTTGCAATGTATTTCTTCTTCTTGCCTAGTATCCCCTTCATCTAGATTCATTGAGTGATCCACTAATGGTTGAACTCTAATTGGCATGGGCTGGCTTGGGGCATCATGCATTGAGGATTGTGTCGGCATAGCTTCTTGTTGAACAAGCTGTTCAACTTCTTCTTCTGGCTTTTTGCTCAACTGACTTTCTCTTAAAGTATGTGTTGCTCTCAAAATAGGCAAACATTTTTTCCATCCTCTCCATAGGGTTTGTGACTTTTGCAAAGGGACTAACATAGGAGGGATTGTTCACTATCCTTTTCTCTTCAAACTGGACCATGAATATCCATTGTTGTTTCCTCTCCTTTACTACTTTATCTATTCTAAGATTTCTAATAACATCATCAGAAGCATGGAATTAGTGATAGAATTGGGATCTTCCCCTTTCCAATCTCATCTTGTTAATATACCCCTTAGAGTCACAATTCCTAGCAGGATCGACTTCATCCTATAACTTTGCGGCGTTGTGGGTAGCATTTCTAACCCTTCCTTGGCAGTTACAATAAAATGTGAAAATTTTATTCCTCCAGGAATGAGTGAACCCTTTTTGATCAATCTAAAATTAATCTTGTCAACCTCATTGAGTTGGCACATTATCTCCATAAATGCAAGCCTATTTGTTACATACTTGGGGAGGCAGTGAGGCTAAACTGGTGTACCATACACTCTAAATATAGTACAATTTGAATGGAGGTAACAATCTCCCTAATTATGATCAATTCCCTTCTCTGCATCAAACTCCAAGGGGCCTAAGAATTTGATAACCCTTTCTAAAATTTTGTCCACATGCTTGAGATCCGAGTTATTTAAGATATTCTAAACAAAAACATTCTAAAACACTAAGTAATTAGCCGGTGGGCAATGGGAATCCTATATGTAAGTCCACATTTTGACTAGCAATCTATTTCCTTCTTCATCATATACTTTCAAATTTAATGGCCTAGTCCATACCTTTTCACCACTGTAAAGAATCATATGTAGCAACAAGGAGTACCATTTGTAGTATAGACCTACCTTGGGGTCCTTCAAATCTATCAACTACAACATCATGTAGATTGGTATTTTGACCTTATAGTCCTCTCCCAAGACTTGACACAAAGCAAAGTATGTGTTGATGAAATAAGCTTCAAAAATATCAAAGTCGAAAGGCTCAATCTCGTCTTTGGCAAATCTAACAACTTTCTTATCTAAACCTCTTCTCCTATGTTGAGGAAGCCATAACACTCTAAAACTGTGCTTATCTTTATCCCATTCTCTTCTTAGAGAGCCAAAGTCATTGCTCACACTTGCAAAGACATTCAAGCCAAAAGTTTCAACAATGGATTGTCTTGAAATTTCCAACAAGGGAGCTCCCTTCTGACTTTTTATGACTTCAACATATAAACATCAATACCCTAATATCACAGCAATCTGTACAAACCCTTCAATTCTGAAGAATTACTATCAACCCTGAATATCAAAATATCAAAATATCAATAATCCACCATGATGAAGCGATCATTATTTTATGCAAAATAACCACACTAGATTTTCATCCATTATGGCCACCAAATCCTGAGAGTTTTCATTCCCAAAGATCTTAATATCAAAACCAAATAATATTCATTCCTTCATGATGCTATTCCATTTCCCCAATCAACCTTTTATTTGCCAACTTCAATTTCTAGAACTGAATTAATAAAATGTTTATTCATAGTATAGCATTTATTAATATAATTAATTAATTAATTAATTAGTTAATTAATTAATAAGTCTTAAAGAGAAAATTAAAGACTTATTTAAATATTTAATTAATTATTTTCCAAAGTCATTTTGGCTTAAAAAAGGAGACATCATAGTCTTCCCTTCCCGGAGATTGCTTGCCCCGAGCAATCGCAACAACCATGGCAATACCTGGATCCCAAACCAATCTCAAAAATACTACTCTGCCAATATGTTGCGCTAATTTGATATCAGTCACCCTATGAAGCACTCCATCCATTAAACAAATTCCTAGATCCCACACTATAATAATCCTGTCATGGTGCAATGACCTATGAAGCTCTTCATCCCTCGAACAAATTCCTAGATCCCACACTATAATAATCCTGTCATGGTGCAATGACCTATGAAGCTCTTCATCCCTCGAACAAATTCCTAGACCCCACATCAATCTAGGACCCATACTACAAGTGGGAAGATAGATGTATCCCACCATAGGATCATCATTAACTTTTTGATATCCTGAAAACTCTAAACTCATCAATGCAGGATAGCCACCCATCAATAATGAATACACAAGAAACTGGCGCTCATCACACCTTGGTTCACACAACTGAAGTTCAGTGCTCACATGCATATACCAATCATGTGACCAAATGCCTCCAAGACATTTGTCTCAAGTCCTAACATTCAGAAAGTTGTCTCCAAAGAGTAGTCATCTTTATAATGTATAGACTCGTAAAGTTCCTCAAGGATAGTTTGATCTTCACTCAAATCTTATTCAAAAGTGGCCTTAACTAACCCTGTATCCATAACACTTCTCACTGATTCAAAATGTGTAGACATACGTTCATCTGGTTCTATCAAGTTTGATGTCTTCATTAAACCCTGCAAATGACATGTCTCATCAACCCAATAACTACCAATATGTGAATAATATGAATTTGCCAATTCATACAAATCTGATTGTTCTTTATGCTCAGCCTCTATAACATCTTCCTTTTGCAGAAACAAGAACCTAAAGTAGGCTTCCCGTTGTTGTCTTGTGATGTCCAAGTGTTTGACTCATTCATTGACTTGTTGTAGGTGTTGTCTTGTAAGGGCAGCCACCAACTTAACCTTCTTGGCTCTTTGTATCCACTCTTCATTCATTCTTTCGAACTGCCTTACTTATTCCTTCTCTATGTTATCTTTGGAGTCCTCAAACACTTCTTCATTGCTCGATCTTTCCCATGTGATAAGAGGTGGCAATGTTTGAAAAAGATCTTCACTTTGGATGCTACAAAAATCAACTTTCTTGCATTTTACACTTGTCATCTCATACTGAAATGGAGATAGAAGGTTGCACTGAAGATCAGACCTTGTAGTGCTTTCAAATTCCTCCACCCATGAGGATTGCTCTTCATCAACTGTTGGTTCAAAAGTCTGAAATCTGCATGTCCCTCCATCATATACAGCTGTCCCAGGGCTGCAAAATAAATCATTGTCCCTTTCATTGGTGACTTCTTGAGTATGATGCACAAACTCATGAAGCATAGCCTCAAGCTCATGGCTGCTCCTTGTTCTTTCACAAGCAATTTGACCGGCACAACTCACAAATTCATCACTTTGAAGCTCTTCAGTCCCTTCATCAAATTATTCAAGCTCCACACCTCTTGCATTGTTCTTTTGCTTTTGAGAAGTGGCTGCAACACACGTCTGATTTTTTGTCTGGTGCCTTGAGCAATGAGCCTCACTCAATTGAAGACAAATATCAGCAATCTTCCTATTTTTGTTTCTCACCAACTTGACAGCCATGTCTCTATCTATGAGTAATTGCAAATAATCATCTTTCATCAATTCCAATGCTTCTTTGATAGAATGCAAGTGTGTGTGAGTAATACCCGTTACCAATCCATTTTGTCTCTCCTCAATTTGGGCTCTCCACATGAGGCCTTCAATGTGTTTATGCATGCTATACATCCTTGATAACACTTTCACAATCTTTTCTTCCTTCACCATTAAGTGATCTTCCAAATCTTCCAATACCAAAGGCCTTTGTTTCCAATCATCAAAGTGATCTTGGCTGCCATTTTCTGATTTTCCTTCCTGTGTGTTAGAATCAAGACCGCCATGTACTATCTTTTCTGATTTGCCTTCATGTATAGAAAGTTTGTCAACATTAAAATCGGCCATCTCACTAGTGGATACATTACAATCTTCAACCGTCTCACTTGTCGATGCATTATAATCTTCAACCAAGAATGATTGGACAGAATTGTGATCAACAAGGGCACATCATTAGAATCATTACAAAATCCTCTCCTTTTGTCCTCAAATACATCAGCATGTTTCTCAAACTCTTCATGAATATTTTTGCAAACCTCACTTGTAGTCTTCCTATCCTCTTCTTGTGCAAATAGATTAGGAGCTATCATATGGTATTGCTTCTTTGCCAAATCAGTCTTGTAGCGATGACTTGGATACAAGTCTATGAAATCAATGAAAGGTAGTTCTTTCTTAACATACTGAGGGAGTGTACCATATTCCTCAAACATGCTAAGTATTTTTTCCCTTGTATCCTGTTGTGTTGAACCTTTACTTGTAGATGTGGATGATACACTAGAGTGCCTCGTTTGTCTCGAAAGAGAATCTTCATAATGAACTAACCTTCGTTGTGTTTGAGCAAGGTCCTTCATGATCTTTTCCATGACTGTCCACAACTTAAAATTGATCCAAACTGAAATGCTCAACTGATTTTACCCTACAAGCTGGCAGGATATTGGCTCTGATACAACTGCAATAAGCCTAACCTTCGTGAACCAGGATTATCAACATTTCTCAATGATTGCCCAAGTTTTGACAATGTTATTTGTCAAAACAATTCGATAGTCTGATCTAAAATGGTTATCCTCCGATATATGCAGATTAAGATAAACGAATATTTGCAAAACCTTACTTAAAACTCAATATACTTCCTCAACCAGAGACGATTACATATATATTCAGAAATATGGCACAATAGACAAAACATATGATCTTTATACCCATATGATATTTAATATATTCAAAACAACTTCAAACTAATTTCAATGCATAAATATTGCCAACTCGAGATGAATAACATATATCTTATACCACAGAATAAGCAGAACCTTCAATAATATTATTCGTTGAGCAATACAGCCAAGCAGATGATCAAAACAAACAGAACTGCCCCAACTTCAGAAATATAAATATAGTCTCTATGTAACATTTAGAAGTAGTTACCCGGAAACATGAGTAGCCTCTGCCTTATAAGCCACGCCCAAAATGCTCAAACCTTCAGATTATACTCTAATTCATACTAGCAACAATTCCACTTCATACATCTACCTGTCGCCTATCATGCCGAAACAACCAGTAAGCACCAGCAATAATAAGTTAATAACACAAGACTAGCACAAATAACCAATATCAGGTTTCTTGTCTTCTCTCGCTTTTAAGCGCCAATAGATAGTGTCGTTCAGCATATTTGAGGAATCCCAATCCAGCACACGTGATTGTCTTCACACCCAATGACAAAGAGCCGCAGTAATAATCCTAGTCAACATTGAATACGTATTTGTGAACTTCCATATGAATGGCGATAGACTTAATTAGATTGAAACGGCTCTTTCTAGTGACATGGTTTACGCAAAAAGAGGTTGCACCAAGATAAAGATTCCTGACCCATTCAATAGCTACTCAACTAAACTTCCTAGAAACTCCACAACTATAGCAGTCGATTCACCAAATGAACAGCAAATAGAATATTAATACAAAATGGTGTGATTCCATATCATACTCCTATCACGACCTCCTTCAAGGGTAGCACATACAAGAAACGGGTTGTGCTCTCAATCTATCAACCAAGGTGATGAATGGTAAAGGTGGCTTCAACCAAAATCGCCTCATTGTGATCTTCAACACTATTCTTAATAATAGTAGTGCCTTACACACAGGACCCGACTTGTGTGAATTGCAATGATGAGTCTAGACCGAGCTCCTCAAAATATTTGAACCATGATCATTATATGCCTGACTTCCAAATATTATTGGCACACAATAAAATCAAGCCAATGCTTGTCTTTTCTACGAGTAAGAAGCTTTCAATATATATATTAAAATCCTTCATCTGTGACGACTTCAACATATAAACATCAATACCCTAATATCACAACAATCTATAAAAACCCTTCAATTATGAAGAATTACTATACACCCTGAATATCAAAATATCAAAATAATCCACCATGGTGAAGCAACCATAATTATATGCAAAATACTCACACCGGGTTTTCGTCCAGCATGGCCACCAAATCCTGAGAGATTTCATTCCCAAAGATCTTAATATCAAAACCAAATAATATTCATTCCTCCGTGATGCTATTCCATTTCCCCAATCAACCTTTTATTTGCCAGCTTCAGTTTATAAAACTGAATTATTAAAATCTTCATTCATAATATAGTATTTATTAATATAATTAATTAATTAATTAATAAGTCTTAAAGAGAAAATTAAAGACTTATTTAAATATTTAATTAATTATTTTCCAAAGTCATTTCAGCTTAAAAAACGGGGACATCACAACTAATCCTTTGGGAATTTTATTAGTCTTCAGCTGAATCCCTTCATTCCCAAAAAAATATCCTTTGCATCAATCTTTTCCACAAAATTCTGAAAATCAATTTCCTGGCTATGATCTCCATCTATGTAGTGCAAAAATTTTAACAAATCTTGATCATCATTGAATACCTGCCAATTATGGATGTTATATGGAATGGATGGCCTCATTTGAATCTCAATTTTAGAAATGACACAAAAGTTATATCATCTGGTCTTAAAACAATGTTAGCAATTAGATCATCCATTGCATTCTTTGCCCTTTCCACCCAATCAATTGAGAATGCATCAAACATTTCTATGGTATCCCAAACAGTCGATTTGTATTTCTTCAATCTCTTATGCTTAGACACATATTTTGCTCTAACCTGGGACACAACTAACTCAGAGTCCCCTAACACTCTAAGCTTTCTGATTTTATGCTTGATGGCAACCTTTAGTCGTAACAAGAAGGCTTCATACTCTGCCACATTATTAGTACATGCAAATTTTAAAGAAAATGAATACTTGTAAGACTTACCACTTGGTGATATGAAAAGTACCCCAGCACCTGATCCTTCCTTTGAGCATGCTCCATCAAAATACATTGTCTAGAGGTCATCACCATGAGCTTGCTCTTGTGCTTCATCAGCTATAGGTGTTGTTTGGCTTTCAATTGTCTGTGACTCTACAACCCTAAAAATTTCCATATCAACATCTACAAAGTGCACATGCTCAGTTGTCTGCAAATTTTCAATGAGATTGGGGATCTCCTCTCCCTATCTAATTTGACATCCTTACCATCAATAGGGATAATGGCATACGAGAGATCTAATTGCATACTTTCCCCAATTGTTGCTGACCACTTTCTTGACAGAAGCATTCCATATTGGGGTGGGATGTCAACATCATTCGTGATGTCCCCCATCCTAGTCACAGTTTTGTGGTTAGCCTATCATCCTCTGGGCTATTGTGTCGAGGATCTTAGATTTACTTTCGGTGTTTTGTAGCCGATTAATGCAGTTGTTTCGTGTTGGGCCTTCTCACTTCGAGAGGAGTTTTCAAAGACTTTCTATTTTTAGAAAGGGCGGTAGGCTGCTATTTTTGCGGGGCACGGTTGTTTGAGTCCAGTAGAGTTCTTCGGTTTGATGGATGGAGAGAATAAGAGTATTTAATGATTATTAAATATTTAATATTTTGACTTTATATTAAAGTCACTTTATTAATATATTTAAATATTAATAATTAAATGGTATATTATAAAGTATTTTTAATACTTTATAATAAAGTGATATATTTGACACAATGAATAATTATTATTCATTTATGAGACATCATTTAATTATTTATAATTTCTCCTAAGTCTAAAAGGCGAATTTAATCATTTTTATTAAATGATTATTAAAAGAGCTTTTGGGTCGAACTTTTCAAGAGAGATATATATTTACAGGGAAGACAAATCGATTCATTATGATATGTTATTCAAATTTGTCTTGTATTTGCTCTGAGCATTGGAGTTTACAAAACCTAGGGTTTCAGCAGACGAAGCGTTTCTGGAGAACGATACCTCTTCAGGAATTGGCAGACTGAGACTGTGCAATACCAGTTGAAGCTTGCATCTTGGTGACTTCATTCAGAAGTTACAGATTGAGTTCATTGATTCATTTATTCAGGGTTTAACAGAGAACTTCATCAGCAAACAGGGGCGAATATCCTAAAGCTTATTTATCAGAGATCTGGCATTCATACCAAAGGCCGTACTATATTCTCTTGCTGCTGCTGTACAGGTCGTACTGTTGTACCAGCAGGGCCGTACTATTCTTTTCAGAGAGATACGCCTTCACCTTCAGTCTCTGGCAGAGGGATCTTGGGCGGCTAGGTTATTGAGAGTTTCTGCAACGTTTCTGAGGCTGGAGATCCATCTATCCTTTCAGCCGTACATTCTTTCTCTGTTATTTTTGGCGCCTAGCAAGGAGAATCAGGTTCTTTGAAATAAAATCTTATTCTATTCATTTGTTCAATCTTTTGCATTGTAAAAGCTCTGGAGGTATAATAAATTGGTGCGCTTATATGTTCTGGTCAATTTCCAAGCAATTTTATTGCCTTAGCATTTATTTTGGATTTTTAAAGCAATTTAGCATAAAATCGCAGCTTCTTGTTATTTTCCAAAAATCTATCAAAAACACAAAAAAACACAAAACTTGCAAAAAACAAAATTCACAGTTAGGGTTTCGGGGTTGAGAACCACCAGGGTTCTTACACATTCATTATAATATTATATAATCCTTTTCAGGGAGGCAGCCAATTTGAATTGTACATCTTTTATTATCCCAATGACTAAAACTTCTCTTGAATCCATGGCAAAGCATCTTCCAAATGCTCTATTTACTTGTAGTGCCAATTCTTGCATAATAACTAGGGGCATGATGTTTGTGGAAGCTCCCGAATCAATCATACAGTTCCTTACCAATTTGTTGTTCATTTGAAGAGTCACATAGTTCTGGTACTTCATTATTTGTACTTTCAGGATACATTCTTTTAATTTGTCCTTACTCTTTTCAGGTGTGGTAATCACCTACTTTTCATCAAAGGCTGAAGCTGCTCCATTGATAAGGGCAACTGCCTTCCCCTTATGTTCCTCAATTCTCATCATCTCCAACAAAGGAACAGATACTTTTACTTGTGTCAATATTTGAATCATGTCAATTGCATTATATTTTGGAATGTCACAAGTTGTTACAATCTGATGACTGGTCTTCTCTTGCTTGTCACCTGATTTGACTTATTGAGCACATGTAGCATCTCTCCTCTCTTGTTCTGCTTTCATCTCCTAATACCTAGCTTTGACAGGAGGAGAAACAACTTGATTCACAGGTTTTTCAGAATTCTGGATTTTGCAAGGTGTGTCAGTTTTTATTTTAAGCTCCTCTTTCTGCTTGCAAGTATGTTGATCTCTTTTATCACTGGCACATTTCTTGATAAATATGCTTCCAGCTTTGCCCTGATCATTATTTACTGTTCTATTTCTTAGATTATAGTTGCTTTTAACCTGAGCAATAGCAGAAACAGTCAAGGCTCTGATTTCTTCATCTAAAGGTCTTCTGAGTCTAATATCAGAGTTAGATGTCTCCACATTATGTATCTTCACTCCTCCTTCATCTTCAGAGAAGACTTGTTGATGGTAACCACCTGATCTACATCTTTTGTCATCAACATCTGTGTCAGGACATCCTTCATCAGATGAATATTCATCAGTAGTGAATGATAGTCTATTAGACATCATATTCACATCTATAGAGAAAAAGACCTTGGATTGAGTAAACATTTTAATAGTAACCATTTTCTTTCTAAATGGTGAAGTTCAATCTTGATATGGTATAGTTTACATGATGTTGGATAAGTTTTAACTTTTTGTAGATCTTCCTTATTTTGAAGGTCTGAATTTTGTTATAGTGCAGATCTCAAATTGTTGAGGGAGGATGGGAGAAGAGAGGGGAGGTGAGTGAAAGGGTGGGAGAGAGTGAGAATGGTGGAGTCATGACAGTCATGAATCATAGATAGGGAGAAGGCTTTCACCTCCTCCTTCAAAGAGGAGGGATGTATCAATCCCATGGGCAGGAGTTTGCACGTTGATTGTTCACGTGAGGGAACTTTTGATAAATTCAATTTGTGGGAGATACTTGAAGTTTGTTTTTTCTCTATATATTGAGCATAATGTGTTTGGGTGCCCTTAAAAGCACTCTCCATATGAATATATTTGTGTTGATATTGCTTATCAGTAGTTTTCATTTTTGTCAATCATGGGACTTTGCACTGAGTCTTGGAGTGGACAGACTTTCCTAATACCTGGAAACTCATCAATTTTTCTTTCCAATTCCTGGTATTATGGCTTGGGAGGTGCAATCACAAAAACATGCTTCTATTCAGAAAGAATTAGTAATTATGAATGTGAACAAGAAAAATAGTTGGCAGTATGAGATTTTTTAACAATAATGAAATAGGGCAGCTCTGGAAGCTAACTGGAAGCATTATGATGCAGATAAATAGGGTCAGCTCTTGGTATTCATCGTATCTGTGTTGACGATGTGAAAATTAACACCATAGAGGTTGTATCTACACATTGAGCAGCTTTTACATCTTGAACTTAATGCATTTTGATTTTCCAAATTATATTATTGAACAGCATTCATTTATCATCCAAAACATAATTCCAGGCTTCTAAAAGACAAAAAAATAGCATGCTATTCAATTTCAACTTTTAAGTCCCCTGGCATCTAAAAAATATCAGAACTACAACCTCCTTACAGCATCCATCTCATTTTCTTAAAAGAGGCTCACATTCCGTACCTGTGCTTACATTTAGTGCATTCATATTCTCGCTCTCCTTCGAGCATTTTTATTGCTCCAGATCGGATGACCGTTCCTTGAAGTGTAATTAGTTTGCCCATATCCTTTACTCTTACACGTCCAATAGATGGATGAGTTTCTGCTAGATCCACATAAAGAAGTAAGACATTCTGGATGCAGAGTATTGCTTCCAATGGCAGATAAGCTAGTATAAGTCCATGCTGTGCTCTCTGAGTTTCTTTCCAGCCTAACAAAGAATTGTGCAACAACCCACTCCACACACACCGCTCTCTCAAATAATTTAAGATTATTGATTTTATTTCAAACAATGCTAAGATAATTCAAAGGAGCTTTTATAAAGCACACCATTAGCTACTTTCAATTTTATTCAAATAAGCTACATTGCACCAGGAATTGAAAATGTGTACTTGCTAATTTCTGATAAACGTGTACTGGAAGCAAGGATGACTAGGTTTAGATATAACAAAATCTTTGGTGTAAAATTTTTTAGGACATGGAAGAAAATGGAGAGTAGATAGTATTAGAAACATTGAGGTAAATTTTTAAGAGTGTGAGGAAACTGAGACTAGGCAGGAAAGGTACTAGAAGCGGCTGAGAATTCTAGAAACCCTTGCAAACTATTTCCAAAAAACAATAGAATCATAGATAATATTAGAAAACTGAGAAATATTCTCGAAAGCTCAACTCCAGCATGGTAAACTTCTGGAAGCTCTTGTAAAAGGACTGAAATCTAGCAGAATTGTTTCTGAATTCACAAAAACAATCTGGAAGTTTTCCTTCTCTCTGTAGGAGTTTGAAGAAATTAGAAACCATTTCTCAGATGAAGGATTGACTAAAGAAAATTATAAACAGATAGCAAATATGATTTCTGGGATTCAAAAGGAAAAGATAAATAGACTTATTTCATCCACCGTTTCATGAATTGCTGGTAGACTTCTGCAAAAAAATAAGGCAAGTTCTACAACACCATTGCATGTGTGAAATAGCATAAACCCTATTAAGAATAAAGCTATTGGATTTTACTTATTTTAAGGTTTGAAAAATATTACAGGAGTAACCCAACAAAATAAACTTGATTTATTTGAGTGGCCCTGTTTTAGAAGAAGTGTCAATCAAACGAACATTGAAATTATGGTAAATTCTAAGAATGTTCCGGTAGGCCATGGTCTACAGGCAAGGGAAAGAGATTAATATTATCATCATCCGGATTAAGTATGGTTGTACATTCTCCCTGATATTTAGAGGATGAGTTAATTTAAGGCAGATTTTTTGAGAGAAGAAACACCGTCATGAACCAGGATTAAGCCTTCAGGGAAAAAAAAATCAATGGACAAGAAACACTTATTCGTATCAGGTACAACAATAATCTCTATTTGTTGGCTTGGTTTAAAGCACTGAAAGGCATCCATTCAGGGCAAATATTGGTAGAACAGATGCCCTCATTTTGCCATCTAAAGAGTAAGAGTAAGAGTAAGAGTCCAATAATGACCAAAATAGGTTAAGGCGACAAGAATAGTTGGTGAAGAGTATTCCAGGTGTAGATAATTGACAAGATTCAGTTTACAATAGACCAAATCGTGTATTGCTTGCCCGTGACTTAAAAAAATAACCTTAACTTTTGACAACCTAAAGAATAAAATGATAAAAGGATCGAACACTGTAATCCAAAAAGAGAAAGAAAAAAGTAAATAAAAGAAGAGCGATAGTGAATGCAGCAAGTTACCTGGGCAGTCCATAGCAGAACCATTCACGTCAAGACGAACTTGAACATTTCCCTTAACGGACATATTCTCTATGTGTTTGTGCGCTTCAAGAACCACATTCTGGAGGCAGTTTAATAGGTTTCAGCAAATACTTAAAATTATCGAGCCCCAAAAAATTTGGACTAATAAAGACAAGGTCTACAACCTGAGCTAAACGAGCTGCATTATCAAAAAGCCGCAGGAACCTGGCGGGTTGAGTGTAAAGGAGATTGGCCAAAGGAGGGCTTGCTTCCAGAAGCTCTGCAAAGCTGGAAGATAAAATGCAATTACGGATAATGCCGTAAATTATGTACATTAAAGCGCATTTTAGGAACATAAGTGCTGTAATTTGAGTTAGCTAAGCTTACTCGATTTGTAGAGGATAATGAAGCGTATCATCGTCTGCAAGAAGAATGGCTTCCAAAGCTTCTAGATAGTGATTTATTAGGAACTGCTGGAAAGCGTTGATATATTCATCCTCGACAACTGCGAAGTCGCCGTCTTCTCCTTTGCCATTGCCAGAACCCCTTCCCATGTCAACCACCAGACTTCGCCCACTGCTTTACGAAGAAAAATTTGCTGCACTCTCTCTTCTTCTTCTTCTGCAAGGCGGGAATTTAAATGCTCTCAATTGATTTCCTT
>VDFB02110030.1:0-12503 GCA_007258455.2 Sequoia sempervirens
TTTTGGGTGCTCCTTTCAATTGAGTAACATCAAAGTCATTAGGAAGTTTGATACATTGATTAGCCAACATTAAGAAGTATTTTTCTCCATCTTTTTCCAAAACTTTCTCCATGAATTTGTGAAACTTGGATCTTGTTGAGTAGTTTGTATGTATTCAGTAATTTCCTCATTTTCAGGTTGGTGGAATCTATGAAAGGGATTTTCTTCAACTTCATCCATGGTGTTTTGAGTCTCTGTTTCTTTTTCCTTGAGTTTCTTCTTTTGTGATCTTGTTAAAATGGGAATACAAGTGTTATAGTTTGACCAAACTTTGATCTTTGTTTGGAAGAGTGCCAAGGATAATAACTAAGTCAAATAGAATGGAAAATTCTATTGATGAGACTAAGTTAAATATGATTATACTACGTTGTTTTGTGATGAAGGATGACAAATTCTGATGATGAAACTTAGCTTAACAATCATATGTGTGTTTGATGTTTAGGCACTTTAAGATGGCAGATCTTAGTTTAGTTAAGAGAATTTCACTTGCAAAGACCAATTTCTTCAAGCTTAAAACACTATTGTGACTGAGGAATGGTTCTGTCATGAAAAGGATCCTTAATTCTAGTTTCAATTTTTGGATAGATGGTAAAATTAGCTCTTTGGTCTAAATTTAACTGGATGCTCTAAAACAGGGTATGGATGCGCTATAAGATGGAATAAATGCACTAAAACAAAGCTTGGATGCGCTAGACTGTCCCCTAGATGCGCCAAAAAATAGACTCAATGTGCTAGACAATAGATCAAATGCACCAGAGAATGCCCTAAATGCACCAAAAGATGAACTAAATATGCTGGAAAATGACTCAAATGCACTAGAAAATGGGTTAAATGTGCTAAAAAAAGCCAGTGATGCGCTAGAATGCCCCCAAATGTGATTTCAACTTGGTACTCTATTGGACTATCAAGTAAATGCACTAAAAGGATTTGCAAATGGGCTAGAAAATGACCTAGATGTGCTAGAAAATAGACTATATGCACTGGAAAATGACTCAGATGTACTAGACAATGGATCAAATGAGTTGAAATAGGGAATGCGTGCGCTAAACTCGAAGGGTTCCATTGTTTTGACAGTTTATTTGGTTATTTTTCTTTTAATCAGTGAAATGGATGTTTTTAGAGGATAATTTTTTGATCAATGATTGTTTGTTTGGTTTTTCTTGTTTGCGAATTATGGCAATTAAGTGTTCTTATATGGATGATTTCTTGAAAAATGATTCCAAACACAACAATAAGTTGTAAAACAATTGTTTCTAGCCTAGGAACTAAGCATTAAGTGTATGTTCAGGAATCTAGTTTGATTCCTTTGATTTCCATAGGTATAGAACAAGAGAAAACAAATCAAACACTTTTCTAATGTCAAGGTTCACTTATAATATCACAACTCACATCTTAAAACTATGTTAGCTCACATAGTCATGTCACCCCCTAGAGGGCGCCCATCTTTTTTCCTTTCCCGGGTCTTAACCAAATTCGAATCCTCCACTTTTGGCTAGTAATCCCTGATAGTTATATGGTGAGTATCTTGGGGGTAGATTCTTCCCTCGCCTTTCACCGTGATATTACAAATGTTCAGAGACTGACTCGACTGGCTTCTACACTTAAAGTTCCTAGTAAGGGTTTCTATTCAGTGTGACAAATGATAAACTCCCTCAGGAGACCTCCCAACCTTTAGAACAAAGGATTCATGGATGGTTATATTGCACACTACTATTGAATTGTGAGTTTCCTCAAATTCACTTTTGATTATAGTGGGTCAAAAAACTTGGCTTTAGTTGTTCCCACTTAGGTCATTCTCGTAGGGTGAGTACTTTTTCCCACTATGACAGGTCTTCTATAAGTGTTAACAAAACATAAAAGAGTGAGTCTGGAATTCTGGTCACCCAGTGAAGGGGAGAGCATAGGCCTATCACTTTACAAGCACATTAAACAAGGTGTTCATTAACCTCTTAATTAAGCTAGATGCCTAATTTAATCAAAAGAATACAATAAAACAACTCCAACCTCTGTAAACACCATTAGTAGTTTCAAATAATTGTCTTTGACAATGTTTAAATCACCTACAAAATATAAAATATTGACCAGTTCTCAGATTTTTGAATTTCTACAAAGAAAACTAGATGCGCTAAAACAAAGATCATATGTGCTAAAAGATCACATAGATGCGCTAGAAAAACTACTATATGCATTAGAAAATCTACTGAATGCACTAAAATAACAACTAAATGCACAAAAAGAACCCCTAAATGCACTAAAATATGAGTTGGATGCGTTGAAAGATGCTCCAGATGCGTTGTAATAGGGATTGGATGCACTGAAAGATGTTTCACATGCACCAAAAGAAATCAGGGATGTGCCACCTAGAAGTTCACGTCCAAATTTGTAAACAAAATTTCTAGAAAACATTAATAAAAATGGTGATAGGCCCCACAGTGGGTGCCAATTTATGTGTGAGTAAAATATGTGAATGATTAATAACAACACACAATTAATGAAACTTTGTATTAGAGAATTTCAATAACAAATCTAATTGAATTGAAACAAATAAACTCTCTAAATCTGTCCCATTTTACTCTATCTTCAAGGATTCATTAAATCATAATGGATCTCAGATTGTATATGCACTATGATTGTTAGAATGACAACTTGAAGAACAAGATGTTGAAGATGCAATCAACCTTTCTACATGATTTAATTTCTAATAATATGGTATGAAAATGATGCTATGATAATGATGTTGCTATATGGAAATGCTATGCTAATGTTGTGATGAAACTACAAAAATTAAGATGTAGCTAATGGTGAAGCTATGATTCTAAACTAATATGCTTCTAAATGCTAATTTTCTAAATGCTCAAGTTCTCTAATGAAATTTCTATAGAGTATACTTGCTCAAAGTTGGGATCCTTTTGCTGTAGAATGAGGTTGTATTTATAGTTTTTTCAAGGCATATTTTGATGTGGCAACAACCAATGGTCTGGATTTTATCTAGAAAGATTAATGGTGGAGGATGAAGAGGTTGGAGAGAATCAAGGAGAGTGTTCCCTTTAGTAAAGCATTCTGCCAAGTGTTAGGAAGAATAAATGGAGGAAGAGAGCCAAGTGTCTCAAGTTTGTTTTAGAATTTATTGAAGATAATATCAAATTAATTAATTGACATATTCAATTTGTTGAGACACATGATGAGGTAGAAGGAGAAAAAGTTGTAGACATGTGACTAAATTCAAACTTGGAATTATTCAAATTTAGTAAGAAGATATTAATTAAATAAAACAATTTATTTAAATTTGTTTATTTAATTGAGATTAGAGGAATACGATTTAAGATGTGAAGAATTAGAAAATGTGAACTATAAAAATAAATCTAGAATTTATTTATAAGTAAAGATTTATTAATTAAATAACTTGTATTTAATTAATTGATTATCTAGACCAATTTTAGGTGTATATAGAAACAAGATCACATCTATCTTGCTTCTTACTCTTTCCACACCATGTTGCATCAATACCTTACATATTTATACCAAGATCTACCTTAAGAATTTCTCTAATGTCGACCACTAGCCATTATATATTCAAACTCAAAATAGGTTGACACCTAAACATTCCCATGGTGGATACGAATGAAAGGTGACCTACACAAATCCTTAATTAGGAACCAAATAGATATCAACACACTTCAATATGATTCCACAAACCTCACATGTAGTGTTAAACACAAGGTCGACCAACACATGTGAAAAACACCATAGTCATTAAGTACACACTTCCTTAAATTAAGCCAAAAGATCCTAACAATATAATCACTTGAAATCAATCCAAAATAATCCATGAACTACTTAAGATTCATCAAACACTTCATGCAAGCTTGCGTCAACAAATACTTCAACTCAAAACAATTGATAACCCTTAATTGCATATTGATAAATAAAATTCACACTGTACTGCACCAAATCAAGTAAAACCTTGAATACTGAAAGATAAAATCATTATAATCATCTTCCTAAATCTGCACAACCTAAATGCAAATAGTGGAGAAATGCGGAGTAAATACATTTCTCCCAAAACACAAAAAGCATCACTGAACAATTGGCTCACACACTGGTGACAATATCTCACACTGTATAATGATTCAAAAACCCTAATTCTGAATATAGCAACATCTATAAACCTTGAATAACCTATAAGATCTGCACAGACATAGCATCAACACTAAAATAACATAGATCAAAATATCAAAGCACCTTATGAACATTTTCATAACTCAATTTACTCTATTTATTAATGTGAATGCAAATCTGTACCTATGCTAAACTTGAACAAACACACAAAGATTGGTCATCATTAGCAGGATTAATCACATTCGTTATGAAATACTTGAACATACAAAGAAATGAAGAAAAACTATATAAAAGCATGAAACTACATGAAATATAAGCATGAAATATTATCTAAGTACTCCAAACCTCATCTCATAGGGGAATGGTGCCAAATTACTGTGGAATATGGCCCTTTCCCAAACCCTTGTTGAATAAGCTTCAAGATTTGATGCAAAGTGATGGATTTGATGTAATAAGATAGTGGATTCAAGCTCAAAAGGATAAAAATGCATGTATGTGTGGGTGAAAATGTGTATAGTAAGTTTGCATGAAAAGGTGGATCCATTCTTCATAAGAGAACCTTGTTGAACAAGACAACTGATAGGGGGGTGAATCAACTATAACAAATTTAAACCTTAAAACATTCATTAGAACATAGATCAATACAAATCTTTAACTTTGCTAAAATGATTAAACATTAAGTGCAAGTGTAGAAACTAAAAACCATCACACAAATATAGTAACACTAGATTTACGTGGAAAACCCAATGAGGGAAAAACCATGGTGAGGATTAACTCACACTATAGAGAATATCAAAATAGATTACAAAGGCTCACTACCTAAGAAAAAGGCTCATTTCAAAACAAGGACTCACCTGGCTTGTGTCGGGGACTCGCTTTGTCCAATGGGGTTAGCTTTCCCGCAGGGGCTCCAGCGCCCGCAGAGATACAAAGAAGATAGAGGAGATATGTTACAGAGAGAAGACAATCTCAATGCAACACAGAATTCCACCACAATTTTCTCAATCACTTGTAGACATGCATGCATAATAGAGTGCACCTTCAACTCACTACATTTGAGAACTCAACATTTAGGCTTCGCACTAATTTGCCATACTCGCATAACACACACCCACAAATTTGCATCTATTTCACAACTCCCTGCTCTATTTCTTTGCACTTATCTCTTTGCACATCTTTCACCACTAACTCATCATGTATTTATACCATCTTCAACTTTGAAACATATCCAAAGTTGACCATCCATCATTAAATTAAAATTAGGTTGGCACCAAAGCATCCTAGGGTGGAATTAGAATGAGGGAAACCCAAAAAAACACTTGATGAGGACCCAAGTAGGTCCCAACACACTTCATCAATTTCAAAGGTAGTGTTCAACACAAGGTCGGTCAAACCAATGTAAAACACATAGAAAAATTAAGCACACACAACCCTTAACATGATCTAATCCTTCTAGATACCAAAATTATCTTCAACACAATCATAACAACTTAACTCTAGAACCGCAAGTCATAAGACTTAACCAAAGAGAAGTACAGTCCAACAACATTTCTCCCATATCTCATCTAGAAGCATAGAAAACCACAACTCACAACTGGTGAACATAACTCACACTATACAATGATTCAAAAGCCAAAAATATAGATATAGAAGCTTTCGAAAACCAAGGTCAACATATCTAAACCACACAAACATAGAAGAAAATCCTAGAGCAAAACCCAAAGCAACCACTAAACACCTGCAACCTTTCTTCATTACAATTTTCTCAATATCCTCAACATATATAGGCAATAACCTGTATCCATGACATCAATGACAACAAAAATTAGTTGATAACCAATTGACCAGTTGAATTTAATGACAACACCTTCATTCTTGTAAAAATATCCCACTTTTTCATTGATGGCAACACATGATGTGAAAAACCATCAAAGACAACATACTAGCTTTGAACATACTTCTCATGATTTTGCTTTTTGTTTCTCCCCTTTAGTAGATAATATTTTTTTCACATCTCTCATCTCTCATTGCCCCCTTTGACATCAATGGCAAAGCCAAAATATGTTTTACATTGATTTCCCTTTTGACATTAAGAAAAAAATAGTCATACAATGACAACACATGACACTACCTGTTCCCCCTGGGAGGTAGCCACCAAAACATCAGTCTAGAAGAAAGATAGATCCATAGATCCATCAGACTAATGTATCACCATATGCATCTAGTTCAAGAAAGGAGGGAAAATGACCCCTAACTTCTCCTAGAGATACTCAAAAGTATCTTTAGGAAGAGCCTTCATAAATATATCAACAATTTGATCGTTCATAGGGACATACTCAAGCTTTACTTCATTCTCCACAACCTTCTCTCTCAAGAAATGATACCTAATAGATATATGCTTTGTCCTCGAGTGCATCACCGGATTCTTTGAAATACTAATTGCACTTGTGTTATCATAGAAGATATAAATGGGATCATCATACACAACTGTGATATCTTTCAATGCCTATTTCATCCATAGAACTTGTGTACAACAATATGTAGCAGTAATATACTCAGCTTCAATAGTAGATAAGGAAACTAAATATTTCTTTTTACTCAACCATGCCACTAATCTGCAACCAAGAAAAAATGCACCACCACTTGTACTTTTTTTGTCATCTACACATCCAACCCAATTTGCATATGTACAAGCACTTAGTGTAAAGTCAGTATCCTTAGGATACCATAAGCCATAATTTGGAGTTCCATTCAAATATCTGAATATTATTTTAAAAACAACATATGTTTCCTTATGATCTTCTTGAAATCTAGCCACAAGATAGACAACATGCATACTATCCGGTCTAGTAGCAGTCAAATACAATAGTCCACCAATCATAGATCTATATTTGCTCTGATCAACCTTAGGTGAATCATCATATTTACCTAATTTGCAACCAGTCACCATAGGAGTGCATATCAGTTTGGAATCATCCATCCAAAGCTTCTTCAACATCTCACATACTTAGACTGTTAAATAAAAATTCCTTTCTTTGTTTGATTAATTTACAGCCCAAGGAAGAAATTCATTTCTCCAAACATAGACATCTCAAATTATTTTTGCAAACATCTTTCACATATTTTAATTTTCTCCAAAAATAATGTCATTAACATATACAACCACAATCAAGATTTTGTCATTCACAATTTTAAAATACAAATTACTATTTTTCGTACCTTTGTTGAAACCTTGTTGAATTAAGTACTTGTATAACCTTGCATACCAAGCTCTAGGAGCTTGCTTCAATCCATACAAAGATTTCTTCAATCTATAAACCATATCTGATTCTAACAACTGAAATCGTTTAGGTTGTTCCATGTAGACCTCTTCTTCTAGCTCACCATTAAAAATGTAGACTTAAAATCCATCTGATAGACTTTTGAAATGTTTATAAGCATCAAATGCTAAGGGCACATCACGATAGCTTCCATTCTGCGCCATGGAGCAAAAAGCATCCTAAAATCATACCTTCTACTTGTGGGTAACCCTTACACACAAGCCTTGCTTTGTTTTTGATAACTTTCCCATTCTCATTCAACTTATTTTTGAATACCCAGTTTGATCCAATAATGTTTTTGTTTTCTAGGGACCAATTCCCAAGTTTGATTCTTCTCAATCTGCATAAGTTCTTCTTTCATAGCTTCCATCCAATTCTCATCTTTACATGATTCACTTACATTCTTTGGTTCAATCTCATAAAGTAAACACAGATTTACCTCACCAACAACAACTATGCTTCTTGTCAATACTCCTTTTGTCTTGTCTCTAATGATTTGATTTTCTGAATGATTCTTTTGCACATATCTAGGTGACTTAGGGGACACCACTAGAGCTTCATCTTCATCATCATCATCATCATCATCATCTTCTTCTTCTTCTTCTTCTTCTTCTTCTTCTTCTTCTTCTTCTTGATTCTGCTTCTCTTGCTCATCCTTTTCTTTTTCTTCCACAATTTATTCAATCCTTACACAATTAGGTTCATCATATTTATATCCATCAACATTAATTGAATTCTTCATTGCTTCATCAACCTTGACATTTGAGCTTTCTACAATATTCCTGTCTTTTATTGAAACATCTGTAAGCTTTGATTTTAGTAGAATATCTAAGAAAAATTTCTTCATCACTTCTTGCATCAAACTTTCCTAAATTTTCTTCATCCTTACGTGTAACACATTTTGCTTCTTTGTATTGGGTTGGGCCTCATCAAAACCCATATTTTACCTCTAATAAAAAAAAATTGCTTCCAAATACCCTGGAATACTTAATAGTAGGAATTCTTCCACACCATAGTTCATAGGGGGTCTTTGTACTATTTTCTCTTGCTTGAATTTGATTGAATACATAAACAATAGTATGAATAGCTTCTTTCTAGTAAACTTTTGGTAAACCTGCACCAATAATCATTGATCTAGCGGCCTCTTGAATTGTTTTGTTCTTTCTTTCAACAACTCCCATTGGCGAGGAGTTCACCGGTGGAATAAGCATCTTTTTTATTCCATGCACTTCACAAAACATATTAAACTCATGGGAGGTGAATTCACCACCTTTGTCAGATCTTAAGAATTTTATCCTCAAATTTACTTCATTCTCAACTATAGCTTTGAATGTCTTGAATTTATCTAATGCATTTGATTTCTCTCTAAGAAATGTAACCCATTTATACCTAGAATAATCATCAATCAAAAGCATAAAATACCTTTCACCTTGCAGACTTATCACTCTTGTAGGACCATAGAGATCTGTATGAATTAAATCCAGTAGTCTAGTAGTATATTTTTCCTTTGATTTGTAATGGTTTCTTGCTTGCTTTCCAAACCGATAATTCTTGCAAATAAAATTAATAGGCTTTGTAATCCTTGGTAAATTTCTCAAGGCCTGAATTGCACTAATCCTCACCAAGTTATCAAAATTCATATGACATAGTCTTTGATGCCATAACTAACTGTCATTAATCTAATTCATAAAGCATCGTCCATCAACACCCTTAAGTTGATAGAAATTTCCCTCATATTTCTTTCCTATAGCAATCACTATTTTGAAATCTTTCCTAATCTCACATCTTTCATCCTTAAATACAAGATTGTATCCTTTATTGCACATCTATCCAACACTCAATAGATTATGCCTTAAACCCTTAACATAGTAGACATCATCAATATTATGCTTGCCATCATAACTTACTGAACCTATCCCACAAATCTTAGCACCAGTATGATCTCCAAACATAACTAAGCCACTATCATATTTTTCAAGTTTAACAAACTCACTCTTATCACCAGTCATGTGATGTGAACAACCATTATCAACAACCTAATAGTTTTTTTTCTTTTTTAGCATGTAGGGAAAAGATTACATTACCTTCATTTTTTTCTTTCTTTGGAGGACATTTCTTCACCTATTTTCAAAATTAGCAGAAGTAGGTTCATCTTTTATAGCCAAGAACAAGCATTCATTGTCATCAGGATCTCCATGTCAATTCCCCATCGGATATACTAGCATCCTCACATTCACATAATATGCTGTTGATCTTCTTTTCTCTTTCTCATATCTTTGTTTATTCCTCCCAGCTCTTTCTGGACACCTTGAAGAATAATGTCCTATTCCTCCACAACTAAAGCATTTAAAGGGTAACTTACCTTCATACTTGCTAAAGCATTTCTTCATCCTTCTCACAAAATTAGCTTCTACTTCATCAAGACTTTCTTCATCTGGATCTTTAGCTTTTGTAGCTTTAAAAGCAATTTCTAATTTGGATCCATTCCTCAAATTCAACTTTATCATATCATAAAATGTCAGAGTTACCAACAATTTATCTTTAGTGTAAGTCTTGTAGTATATATGTTCTTCAATAGCACATACCTTTTCACTGTAAGCATTAGGGAGAGTTCTAAGAATTTTCTTTACAATCTTGGATTCATCTATTGTAGCACCAAGTCCTCGCATTCTAGCTACTACCTCATCCAATCTTTGTACATAAACTTTAACATTCTCATCTTTACACATGTGCAGGACCTCAATCTATGTCTCCAAGTTCTACAACTTTGCCTCTTTGACCCTTTCATCTCCTCCATGTGTATTTTACAAAGCATCCCAAACTTCCTTAGCAGTCGTCAGATTTTGAACTTTAATCAACTCAGAATGTACAAGAATATTCTTCAAAATGTACTTAGCCTTTTGTTTGCTTCATGTGCCTTGATCTCATCAACCGTACTCAAACCACTAGCAGGAGGAGTGTAAGTATTCTTGTAAGCTTTCTCCATATCATATCCACAGTACTCCAAATATTCTTCCATCAATATTTTCCAATTAACATAATTAGTTCCATCGAACCTCGAATAACCATGAGTAATTCCTCTAGCCATCCCAGACCTTCCTTAAGTGGTTGAGCTCTTTTCCAAGGAACCAAGCTTTGATACCAATTGTTGAACAAGAAAATTGAGAGGGGGGTGAATCGGTTGTAGAAAATATAAACCTTAAAACATTCACCAAAACATAGATCAATCACAAATCCTTAACTTTGCTAAAATGATTAAACATTAAGTACAAGTGTAGAAATTGAAAGCCATCACACAAATAGAGTAACATGAAATTTAGGTGGAAAAATCAATGAGGGAAAAAAATAGTGAGGATTAACTCACACTATATAGAACATAAAAACCAATTATAAAGGCTCATTGTCTAAGAAAAAGGCTCACTGCCAAAACAAGGACTCATTGTCTGGATCAAGACTCATTGTCCAACAGGGCTAACCACCCAGAGGGATCACTGCCACAAAGATACAAAGAAGATAGAGGAGATATGTTACAAATAGAAGAAAATCTCAATGCAATAGAGAATTCGACCACAATTTTCTCAACCACTTGCAGACATGCATGAATAATAGAGTTCACCTTCAGCTCACTACATTTGAAATCTCAACATTTATAATTCACACTGATCTGCCACACTTGCATCACACACACACATGAATTCACATCTATTTCACATCTATCTGCTCTATTTCTTTGCACTTATCTCTTTGTACATCTTTCACCACTAACTCATCTTGTATTTATACCATCTTCAACTTTGAAACATATCAAAAGTTGGTGATCCATCATTAAATTCAAATTAGGTTAGTGTCAAAGCATCCTAGGGTGGAATTAGAATAAGGGTGACCCAAGCACACACTTGATGAGGAACCAAGTAGGTCCCAACATGCTTCATCAACTTTGAAGGTAGTGTTCAACACAAGGTCAACCAAACTAGTGTAGAACACATAGAACAATTAAGCACACACAACCGTTAGCATGATCCAATCCTTCTAGATACTGAAATTATCTTCAACATAATCATAACAACTTAACTCTACAACTAAAAGTCATAAGACTTAACCAAAGAGAAATCCAGACCAACAAAATTTCTCTCAGACCTTGACCAGAAGCAGAGAAAACCACAGTTCACAATTGGTGAGCATAACTCACACTGTACAATGAATCAAAAGCCAAAAATCTAGATATAACAGTTTCCAACAACCATGATCAACATATCTGAACCACACAAACATAGAAGAAAATCCCAGAGCAAAACCTGGAGCAACCACTAAACACCTACAACCTTTTTTCATTATAATTTTCTCAATATCCTTGGCATATATAGCCCAAAACCTGTATCCATGACATCAATGACAACAACAACTGGTTGATAACCAATTGATCAGTTGACATCAATGAAAACCCCTTCATTCTTGCAACAATCCTTTTATTTATAGGACTCAAGGGTTGGAAGAAGAGGCAACATTAGGTAGTGTGGGACTAAAATGAGGATCAATAGCCTTGTGAAAGTGTCACAAGGCTACGAGAAGCAAATAGGGATATGTGCCTCACACAAGTTTGTGCACATCTTGGGAAGAGAGATGTAAGAGGGAGTTAAGGCATAGGTGGCTTGTGTAAGAGGGATGTAAGAGGCCATTTAAAGAATGTGGGTGAGAATGTAAGAGACAAGATGGTATGTAAGAGGCCATTTAAAGCCTTTTGTAAGAGAAAGGTGGCTCTTGTAAGAGCATTAAAGGCCTTTGTAAGAGGCTTTTAATATTTGGGTGGGAAAGTCAAATGGAGAAGTTATTGAGAGAATATTCCAAGAGAATATATTTTTGTGAAGAAAATAGACAATCAATTAATATATAAAAATTAATTACTTGTGCAAGTGGGGTTACTAAACCATAGGTTTATTTAACCTTGGTGAGGTTAAAAGCTAGAGAATTGGCTAATGAAGATTAGCAGGTGATTTAAGGTTAATTAATCTAGAATTAATTAATCTT